>PNEQ01054228.1:0-11395 GCA_003012365.1 Medauroidea extradentata | reverse complement strand
CACGTGACCAATTTTAGGGCCTAAAAATTTGGGGATTTAGGGTTGAAATTTACTGAGGTAGAGTAGCACACTAAATCCCCAAATAGGTCCGTAAAGTCGTCTGCTGTTGTTGTTTCAAGTATTATGGTCCCGTATTTCAACCGAAACTAATTATAACTATCTACGACAAGCATTATATAACTAAAGAACAAAACATCGCTATTATTTTTTTGTGTATAGACAATTATAATACATGTTTATATTAAAAAAATTTTCCTACTTTGTAATATAATAAAAATATTGCCAGGTATAGAATTTTAAATTATATTTTCGTTGAAAGGCTAGAATAACTAAAAAAAAAAGTCGTTCTTAATAATGTCTTTGTACGGTATAGGTATTATTTCGTACAACGGATTTTTACAAAAATCAACCTGCTAGAGATAGCTAGTCTCGAATATTTGCTATATCGTAGCAAATTAGTTAGTTTGTGACAAACAAATGCGAGCAAATAGCTAGGTTCACTTTTTAAACCAAACATTCGTCCCTCGAACGTATCAGTTTGTAAACTTAAAGTGTAAAATTTTACTCTACCCGGGCAAAGAAGTGACTTTTCGTAAACCTGGATACGAAAGAGTTAACAAAACAACATCGAAACTACATCAAACCTCTAGTTTCCGATTCTGCCACATGCAGAGCTGATATTTGACGTTCGAAACCATACACCCTAAATTCCTAAACCCTAAATCCCCAAATGAACCATTTCGAACACGCCTATAATTTATATTTGTGTAAAACGAAGTATTACGTGAACGTGCACGACATCTGTTGGAAATAAAACGAAGCACACTAAACTACTCGACCTCTCGAATCGAACAACAGCGCTTGAATCGCTACCGTCATAATTGTACTATGTAAATTTTCCGATCGCTTTGTCTGAAGTAGTTATAAGAAAACCACACAAATTACAGTGCAATTCTGCAATATTATTGCGAATGCATTTCTTACAAAACTAAATGAATACCGATACTCTATCGTTGTGTCACATTTAACAAAACACTGGTTCATTTCAATTTTAAATCATTTCTTTTTTTTTAAGTCCAAATGTGAGCCCCCCTAGAATGTGAGGCCCGGGGCAAATGCCCCTCTTGCCCCCCCCTAGACACGGCCCTTTTAAATATGACAGGTTTGTTATATACATTATAATTTGTAATGTATTTTTTACATATATGTTTATATGTGTAAAACTATATTATTTAAAATACTATTTTTTGGATCATCGTTTAATTTACATACGTATTTTATTTCAAACCGATATTTGGATAAAGTAAAAACTATTTTTTTTCTAATTCAAAATAAATTTAAAAATGTTATAGTAAGACTTAACAGTATCGCTATAAACATAAATTCAAGTAATAACTTCACATGTAACCGTATATGGAAAATTATTTCTATGCGATATGAATTTTAACAACGTAATACAAATTAAGAAAATAATGTTTGGTATCTTTCACAGGAACATACTGAAAACTAATTATTTTTTTAAATTAGTAAATCCCTGTTTTTTAAAATGATTGACAAATTTTTGTAATTTTTTTCCCGGTAAGTTTTTTCTGTAATTATTTATTAATCTTTGATAAATACAATATACTAACACTTAGTGTTATTTTTTATTGTCTAACCAACTATTGTAAAAGTTACCACTAGTTTCATTTTAGAAGAGTTTTCACTCTGTGTGACTACAATTCCTATTTTGTTTTGAACATTTGCTAACTATTTGAGAAGTTATAGATTTCTTACAACGTGGCAATACTGATAAAAGTAGTAATTATGTCTAGCAGTATATAAATTACATAGATTTTTTTTTCGTAAAATCAGTTTAATACTTCTCAAAGTGATTCTAGCTTATTTTAGCTGAACTCCCTAATTATAAATAATACAAAAAATAACATTTGAGTTCTTCTACTGGCCATGTGGATTTTACTAGCTCCAAAATATAGATTATGTGTAACTGCATTACATTGTCACTTAGACAATAAAAATAGTGACAAGAATTTTTTTCTTTAAGATTTATAATGTAAACTAGGAAATATTAATTCTCTATTCGCAGCAATAGCATATTTATTACTTGTAGATGTTTATAGCACTAAAAGTTAACACGCTACAAAACATAAATATAAAAACATTTGTAACATATTGTAACAATTGTAGAGTTTATGAATTATTTGTCATAGTCCTATAAAACTTTCAAAATACGTTTGCGGTAAAATTTCAGAAATTTCGTAACCTCAGAGATAACGTCAAATTATTCGTATTTATTAAGAAAAAAATGTGCACAACAAATTAAATAGGTAAAGTGAAACCACAATGATAATTATATACGACTCAAATTTATTTGGCAAATCCTTCTTTCAGAAGGTAATTACAATCCTTCCAGATTAAATAAAATGTGAGCAATAAGATTATTTCATATACGAATAATTTATTGAAATGATACATGATTTCCGTATTAATTATTTCGATTCAAAACAATTATTTATTACAATATGATCATATTATATTAGTCAGTTAATTGCATATATTTTTAGGTTCACTTCAGGCATACAGCTGGACCAGATAACACCGACAACTTGGAGACTGGCACTTGGGACATCCAGCTAAAACAAACTACGGAAAAGTGCAAGGATGGAGACGTTGTTGATATTACTGCGTTAGTTACAGGTACAGTTTATTCTGCCAGTAAATATTTCGGAAATACCGAGCAAAGACTATGTAGTTACAGGTTGTTATGGTAAATATTTATAGTCTACTTATATTGAATGATAATTTTAAAACAATGCATTCTTTGCATTTCCACCTCCAATTTCATGCCCTGTGTACAATGTTTCTTAAAGAAATATTTGGCACATTTTCATTTAACATATTTAAGGAGCATACTCTAATCTATATTTCATGAATTTGTCGCATAAATAGGTCTTTCGGTATTATTATACTCAGCAGACGTTTACCGCCGACTACTAAGACTCTTGTTTCCTTTCTGTAACTACTGCCTTGCCTTTGTCAACGGTTCTGCATTCCTTCCACTCAGTGTTCAAGTCAGTTCCTTTCAAACAGCGGTGGCGAGTGGTTGAGATAACTGAGTAGTCATCATGTCTGGAGAGTAGAATAGTGGATAATTTCTTAATTATGTAATTTAGATGTGTATCGAAGTGTTGTGGGAATTATGACAACGTTTGAAAGTTTCCTCGTTAGGAGTGGGTAGCTACGATTCATCTACAAGATTTCCAGCCTCCGAGCAACTAATTACAGGGTAATTATATAGGCATATAACATTACGGCAATTCCATTTTTATGGATATTGGCATAGTGTTCACAATTGACAGAGTCTAAACGCAAAATTCCATAAATACTTTTTTTTTTTTCAGATTGCCTATAGCATACTGTATTCTTGAAGTCTTGCGCAATAGAAATAAGCGGTTCATGAAGAGCATCTAAATTCTGCTTCGATATATAAATTCAATACGATTCATGTTGTTAATGGCGAAGTTAAAATTAGTAAACCATTAATTCTAAAAATAATAAACGCATAGCAAACAGTAGGTAATAGGCGTAGACACAAGTACTCTGTGACGCACGTGTGTGTATATATATATATATATATATATATATATATATATATATATATATATATATATGTGTGTATGTATGTATGTATATATGTATATGTGTGTGTGTGCGTGTGTGTTTTGTATTGTATATAGGTTTATTCAAATATAAACACGAAACACATGAAATTCTAGGCTTTTCAACTTGAGTAAACAATCGAAGAAAGAGCAAGTTTTACTTCTTTAGTAGTGTAAACAGAAACAAATAAATTATTTACATAATGCAAATGTACGAAAAAAATCCTGATTTTAGTTTAATGTATTTACCAGTGTATGAAAGGGCTGATAAAGTGTAGTACTTAACAGACTTGTGATCCGGGTTCGATTTATGGTATTATGCTGTTATTGCATGTCGGAAATGTTGCCGATGTCGTTTGTCAAGTAGGTTTACTCGGAAGAATCTCCGTTGCATTATTGTATCAGTCCTATACTGTTTTCATTTCTATCTCATCCAGTAACTAACATAAGATGTTAAACTATGTACAATTTTTTTCATAATCAGCATATATTTCAAGTACCTAAAGTGTAAAGGTGTTATAAACGCTCTGCGCCAAATATTCGTAATTTTATAATTGCACCAAACACTATCCAACTCTTACACGTCACTTTAATAGTAATTTTCTACAAATAAAATATTTTTCGTTGCCGTAGTTTCCGCACAAGCGTATGTCAAAGTAACGATTACTTACCCAAAGTAAAAAATATTGAAATGAAACTAACAAAATAATTGTGAGTAAATGTAAATGTATTAAGAATAACACGCTTCATATTTCACGCAAAAAATGTCTTAAAATTATACAGGTACTCAAACATATGCAAATATTTTGCAATTATTTTTTAAATACAAATAATGTGTACGCGAAATTACAGCGATATCATTTGGGTTTAATACACATACTTTATCTTTAAGTTATTTCATTTGTGTCTTTCGAGCAGTTTTCATTGGGTAAGTAGCGAAAAACAGTAAAATCGCTACCTTGACATACGTTTGCACAAAAACTATGGGAGAGAAAAATATTTTATCTGTGGGAAATTGCTAACTAATCTAATGTGTAAGAGCTGGATAGTGTTTGGTACCATTATAAAATCAAAATTGTTTAGGTGCAGAGATGTATCATATAAGAATACCAAAACGTTCATATATGTGCCTGTTTGATTACTATTACTAAATCAATTTTTTTATTTTTATTTAAAAAAAAAATATATATATCATGTTATAAAATCTGACAAAAGTGTATAAAATAATTGTTCCTACGAAAATACTTGTATGATTTAAAACGAAAAACGTGGGGCACATGCAGTAGATAAATACTGTAGTTCACGTAAGTCACTGACAATATTAATGCACTACAAATTTTATGAACTGTAATATGAGTTTTCTCAACGACATGTTCATTCTATTGCATTCACACCACGATTTTCGTTTAAAAGCATACAAGTATTTTCATGCGATGAATTTGCTAATTCTTTTTAGTCCGTTCAAAAAAAAACGTAGGCATAGTAGGCCTATATAAATAATTATTGTTTATTTAAATAATTATTTTGTGATTTTTAATCTTGTGTGTGAAATTTTTTAATCGATTTCAAACAAGCAAAAATTGTACCGGGCAGACAAACACACGAATGTGAGTAGACATTGCATTGTCATCCAGTTGTGAGCTACCAGTATATTCAAAGTTTCAAGTCTCTGGCTCATCGGAAAATTAATTTAATATCGATTGCAAAATAAGTACTGAACAGTCAGATAAGGAGGCGTGTTAACAAATCATGGTAAAAACACCACCGACCATGTCTGCAACACACGTGTATGTCATTTGACCACCAACAGCAGGAGATTATGCGACGATAAAAATAGTATTAAAATATAATATGAATATTTGCCCTAGACGTTCATATTTCAGTAGGCCTATACAGAAATAAGTTTCCGATGTTGTCTTATTGCCACTGAAGACGCTTAATTTTGTGTCTTGCATTTTATTATAATTTATTGAATTTGAAGAATGTACAAAACAACATACTGAAGTTTTGAGTTACAAATTAAAACGTTGGAAATAGTTTCATCATTATAACAATGAAGTAGCTTATATGGTAGTGTTGTTTTTTGTGTCTTTATACTTGCATCAAAATCATTTCGAATTTCGTAATAATGTCGTTTTAAGTTAATTTGATTTTAGCAATACAAGTTACACACTTGCTGAACTAATGGACGACTTGAAGTACACGCCCTCTGACGTCACACCGCAGGGGAAATACTGTGGAAAACAAAGCTTGTTTACAAACATGCTGATTTGCTAGTTGGTAGTTGCAGAAAGCTAAAACGTTGCGCACTCATAGATTTGCACGCAAGGGTAAAACATATGAGTTTCAATTTCATGGTTAAGATACGCAAATACATAAGATTAATGTTTCCATGTAAAAACGGCAAATTCCAAACAAATAATCAATTTTCTTGACGTGCATCTCATCCGGGACATGTGAAGTCAAACAGCTAAATGAAGGTTATGTTCGGTTGCGGTATCCATGGAGGTAGGAATTGTATCCCACACCTGACTGAAGCTCCGCCTCTTTTCAAGTCGTCCATTGGAACCACAATCTCTTAACCATCTTAGGATTTGCCTAGAAAGTATTCGGAATCATGGAAAATCAAAATCAGGAGAAAAAAGCCTCATGCACATCAATGGCATTACCAAAACTCCAACTCAAAATGTATTGACTAAAAAGTAATATACGGAACAAGTTCGTAACAAATGTAGCACACTGCATTTAGTATGTATGAAATAATTATGATTTAAATACTTACTTAAAAGAGTAGTGTTTTCTGCATTGCCTACTTGTTATTCTCGTTTAAACTCAGTAATGAAACAAGACTTAATGAGAATTGCATTTAAATAAAAGCTCCATCAATGAAATACATTTAATTTGTAAATATTTAATTAATATTATTACTGACATAGAGTAATGTTAAAATTAATTTTTTTCATATTAACTTATTTAGTTAAAAACGTACTTGAGTTCTTAAAATTTTATGATTAACATTTTTGTTTGGCACGTTTTTATTAATCCTGTTTAGTGACAGTGAGACTATTGTCTTTGCCTTTATCATATGAAACAGTTCTTATGTGTGTAAAGAGTCACCGTTAAACGTTAAAACTGTATGTTTTCAAAATGTTCTAATTCCATCTTGATGCAATAACTATCTTCTGATGCATCTGAAGTGGTAGCAACATAGCGAATATAATGTGTATTCTCTGTACAGGACTATTAAAAAAAATTTTTTTCCTTACTTAATTGAACAAATATTGTTAGCTGGAACCATTAAATAGACAAAATTTTAAGTTTTGTATTTGTATTTTAAGTGTTTTGATACTTAATATTTATGTAACATTATACCTTTCGTCATACTGAGGTGTAGTGTAAAATGTGTACATTAAACTATATCAATCATCAGTAAAGTACGAAGTTTACAAATTCCCTTTGGATGGATATTAAGAAGTTTGAATAAAACCGCTTACAGCACTACATCAAAATAATATCATTACATAAATATCAGCCAGTATGGTTTAGAACATTAAAACTATATATCCTAGAATTAGTTTGATTTATTTGTAACAGCAATTTGCATGTGCATATTCATGCTGTATGTATACATGTCACGTAAATGTTGTAAACCGGCCTATGGCATATTTTTTTACGTGGGTAAATAAATAAATAAATAAATAAATAAATATATATATATATATATATATATATAACTCCGTTTTAGTTTTCAAATCTTTCAAAACTAATTGCATACATAATTTTGCTTTGGAAATAATACTAACGAACATGGTTTACTGGGAGTTTGTTTCGCCTAAACGATGCAGAAATTTATTAAAGTCCAGTAAATATTTGGTAAAACGTGAGTTTTTACACTGCGTTCTGCAGAGAGGCCGAGCAGATAGCAGGACTAGCTCTAGTGACGTCACGAAGCCTGTGCGACGGCTTTCTATCTACAGGGGGTGGTACATATAAGAAGCTCCATTTTATATCCGCGACGATCACTTGAAACGAGTTTTCGTGAATAGATACTATACCATACATCTTAATAACTGCTAAAAAAAGGAAATGCATATTAAAGTGTATGCCGAAACACGCCAAATTAAGCAATCAGTTACGATTTAAGCTTCATTATGTTCAGCTATATATAATGGGAAAAATTTTTGATTCAGTCAGTGTTTTTTGGTTACCGTCAGTATTTATTTGTTTTAAATCAGAATCAATAATAATGATGATTAAAAACCTGCACATTTTAATATTAGTAGCATAATTGAAACATGTTTAGTTAACATAGAATGTAGTTCTGATATGTAACTACGTTTCCTTTGTAGTTATGTGATTATTAACACAGTCACAGCTCTACACTCTCAAACCAATGATATGAAGTTACCACTGTATGTAAATATGAGGAATTTTGTAAACTGAATTTAGTCATTGATTTATTTAATAACGTGTAAATAACACAGTATACATACAACGTTAATGAACTCATGAAATATCTTAAAATAAACTTTAATTGGCAGTGGCGAAATATTGCCACAGACATGCCAGGGCATCTGGTAATTTTAAGTGCACTACTACTCTATATTCTTCAAAGGTAAACAGTTATGAAATGTTATTATCCTAAAATTCCAGTTAAGGTAGGAGGTCGTAAATTACTTATAGGCCATAGTTTAAATGACTCATACATAACAAGCTTATATTGACACAGAGCCCACTTACTCCACTAATAACTGCAATGTATGTCTAGCTCCTCCTGCAAGAGCTGGCCAAGGATACGAGCTAGTTCCTGGTCTAGGATACTACAAGCTACACACCACACCCAAGACGTGGCCTGAAGCCAGAGAAACTTGTCGCTTAGAAGGTGCTCACCTGGCGATAGTCAACTCCAACAAGGAACTGAACGCCTTACATGGAATATTTAGTCTTCATCCTAAAATACGAGATGGCTGGGAAAATAACTATGCTCACGTCGGCTTCCACGATCTGTTTGCTGAAGGGCAGTACCTCACAATCTTTGGTAAGTACCTTCAAATGCTTTTATCATTAAATTAAATTGTAAAGATAGCATACATGTTTGATTGTAATATTAATTGTATCATTAATACATATATATCTTATTTGGAATTTTGTAACGCACGTACCACAGAAACAATTCCACGGTTCGTAAGAAAATGACCTTCATTTTTTTGCTTTCCTCAACAAGTTGTATTTTAATTACATTGATAAATGTTAAGGGTCTCGAGTCATTTCCAGTGTTAACTTGCTAAATAATTAAGTTTAGTAATATTATTTTATTTAAATAAACCTACTTATGAAAGTAGTTCGTTTCAGTTTTACAGAGTGGATAACTGAATCCCACACAAGTAAAACGATCTGCAATAACTTACAAAATATAATTTGGTGGTTTAGTGTCGTCTTCTCAATGTTGGCTGATTTTATCAAGCAAGTAAATGCTATAGTTTTAGCTAATTATATAATTAACGCAATTATGGTTAGTTGACTTTTTCGACGAAACCGTTTTTTTTTTATTATAAGCTGTCACGGCAAAACCCATTTTAAACAAAACACGTTGAACTGTTGTTTTATATATTCTCTCGTTTGAACTTCAAAAAGATAATTATCACAAACGCAGTAGAAACAATAAAGCATGGCTTCAGTGGATGTTGTTTTTTTTATAGTTACGTTTTTTATGTTTATATTTAAAATTGTTGTTTCATTCTTACGCAGTATTTTTTGGTTTTAACGTTTTAAATATTTTTGATAACAATAAATGATTCATGTTATTTCGCAGTAATTTTTTAGAACTTTTAAATTTTACATCGGTTTTAGTTGCGACAGAAATCAGAAAGGCTAAGCTATCGACGATGCACTATTAGCGGTTTGAAATCGTTGTAATTAGATATTATACGATACTTTATAACTGGTAGGCACATTTTGTGCTTGATAAAGTAATTTTCGTTGGTTTCTGGTTATCTTTGTTGCTTCCAGGAGAGTTATTGGATAGCACCGGCTACTCTTATTTCGACCAAGGAGAACCATCCGATGTAAACGGCACAATAGGCGAAGACTGCGGTGGTGTTTTTCGTAATCGCAAACTGCACGACGTAAACTGCATGTATCTTCTACCCTTCTTCTGTGAAGAAGAAAAATTATAAAATGTTGTAAATCGTTTCACGGATAGTTACCTAGAGGACAGGAACATGTTAAGTAAAGCTGTAATAACAAACAAATTATGCAGCATTGTAAAATAAATTTTTCCATAGTAAAAAACCATATTTTGTTTATCCAAAATACTAAATTTCCGAAACTTTTATATCCTTGTTTATTCTCGTCTGTCACTTTAGTATAAAAAAACATAAATCCCGTAACTATTTTCAAAGTTAGTGCACTTATGCAGCAGTCAGTTTATGTATATATATATATATATACATATACACGTGTGTGTGTGTGTCAGTAATGAATAGAATACAACTAAAAGACTTTTGTAATCGAAGTAAACTTTTGAGATAAATGTAGACTATATTATATAACAGCTCTAACCATTTATTAAGAACACCTACTTGCAGTCTATTATCAGCGGGAAACGTGACTGGTCCTAGAAATTAAATTCGTGTAGTATTCAAAAATATTAAATTTAAGTTTTTATTACTTTTCAGTTACTTAAAATTTAATACAAAAATATCCGAAATCTGTCGAGTTTTTTAAAAGCGACAACCTCTTTTACGCCATTGTGTGATAGTAGATAGTAGATAGATTGATGTGTGTGTGTGTGTGTGTGAGTGTAAAAGTTAAGTGCCGCACTCGTAACGTACAGCTCAAACCGCCGAACCTAGAGACATTAAATTTCGAAGGTGGTTTCCTCTTGTCGTAGGCATCCACTAAGAGGAGAGTAGTTGATAATCGAAAACTAAGAAAGTGATAAAGCGTGAAGTAATTTTTCGAAAAATCCATAATGTAGCTTAAACCCGATAACATTTTGAGGAAATTTTTACTTTAGTATAAAGCTGAATAAAGACATATATTTCCTATTGTTTCCCATTTTTTTTTTTTTTTCAAATTTGAATATAAAGTGTGTACTTTCGATCAATCACAGGTAACACTTGAGTTGTTGAGGTTATTTTGGCTTCGAAATTAAGCTTACGCATATCCCTAAAAATACAGATACGGAATGGTTTGAAATTCAACATCTAAGGAAAGTAAGAAATTTCTTTCAATTAATCATCTGTATCTTTTAACCCCGCTTGGATGTCAAAATTATACTTGAATAGGAATGAAGCGTACGGACGTATATACCTAAAAATAATTTCATGATTTCACAAAATTCTCGTGTTTGTACTGTTTTTGCGATAATTTTCCTTAAAAATTAAACAAGACCAAATATCAAAAATCAGTTTGGCCATTTTTTTTTTACTTTACGATTTTAGTGTTTTAATATGGTAACGGATATTTCAACAGACATTTTTAAAAGGATGAGAAATATAATTTAGTTTTACATTACAATTTTATAAGTAGTCTATTAATTGAATACCTCCGTGGAAGAACGTTGGATGTAACGCTGACACAATTTTTCAGGAAATGAAAAAAACAAATTTTAGCACAAAAACATGTGTTATGGCTAACAAGATATCAAGACAGTATTACTTTCAGTATAACTTTATACTTGCATGATAATTAAACGTTAGTATAATGGTATTGCATTAATAATATAGGCAAAT
>PNEQ01054227.1:0-11395 GCA_003012365.1 Medauroidea extradentata | reverse complement strand
TTAAATGTTGATGAGTAGTTCTGATTTTATTGATGATTGAGCATTCCAGTCATCTGCTACATATCATACCTTTCCATACCCCTTATCCTAATTTAATATACATATTACAGATATATATATATATATATATATATATATATATATATATATATATATATATATATATATATATATATATATATATATATATATATATATACATATCACATACAGATTGTGGTGTGATGAGGAGAAATGTACGTTTCTTTGTAAACTTTTGTGCTAATAAAGTATGCGTTTCTGCAATAGAAGACACAAATTTATAAAACAATAATTCAGTTACATAGTCGATTCCAAACTGTAAACACAAATATCTTGTACTTATAGCACCAGTAAACAAAACGAACATGTTTCGTCTTTAGAATACATAAAGAGCTGATCACAGTAGATTTAAGGGAAAATACATGGGATTAAGATACCACCCAGGATTTGTAATGTCAACTTTAAAAATTGTGGAAAAAATGCTCCCCATGAAGCAGTTGGCAACTCTGGAATTGTCATTGTAGTTAACCAAGCAAATATTTTTATACTTCCTGTGCTATTTCCATTTCTAGTATTAGTGAAGCAAGCAAGTTCACTTCTTAAGCTGTGTATTGAGCATAATGTATTTGTTTTGTATATCTGCTGGTTAGATAGCTGAATAACAACTTGCTTAATAACATGGATACTACAAACTTGCAAAAAGAATGTTTTGGAAATATGTGAACTGGTTTCTGAATCTATAAGTACGAATGTAAATGTATTCCCTTCAAATTCAGAAATCGAAAAAATTACTTGTAAAATGTGTATTTCATATATTATAACAAAAAAAATATATGTTTTTTAAATACATAATTACATCATAATAACCTTGAAAAGGTTCTTTAATAGATATAAAAAGCTCACTAATGTTTTTAACACTATGCTGTAAATTTTGCTCACTTTACATGTGTGCTGCCGAATCAGAGGTTACAGAATTCTAAATAGAGGAACATTACATTTTAGGCTCCTGGATCACAGGTTATTTTTGCAAGGTCAATTTTAAAAATTGATATTAAAAAAACTACTAACCATATTTTATTTGTACACATTTCTAGACAACAGGAAAAGTTAGGAATTTGTCCAATATATAGACTCCTCAGTGTAAACAATTATTATGCTTCTTAGATTTTTTTAACAATAAATTTCCTTAATATTCCAAATCCTGTTCTTCTTTAGTAAACTAAAACTATATGTTCACCTTTACTTTGTGGTGAGTCTTGTGTATGATTACCATGCAATAAAGTGGTTTTACAAAATCTGCTGCCTATTAGAAATTAAAAAATAACATTCATAAAATTCAGGTACAAAAGTCTAGTAGTGCCAGCACATAACAAAGATTAAAAATACTAACCCAACAATTTAATTTTAAGAATGAATAGTCTCAAAAGCTAGAAGTAAAAGCAAAGCTTTAAGCAGTGGTAGAATAAACTAGTAAAAGCTCTCTACAAAGACCTCTCACAGTTCCCTGAACTACAGTCTTTTTATAGGGGCGGTCCTAATAAAGAGGTTTAAGTACAGTAAAAACCCCTATTTTACAAATGCACAGAAGCTGAGGAAAGGGTTGTTATAAAAAGGTGGTGTTATAAAAGGGGCTGATATAAAAGGGTTATCACAATCCAAAGAATTACATAATATGTGAGTACCTTGAACTGCACATCTCAAGAGTAACTTACATGTTTGTAAGAATAAGCTCATACTCTATGATGTAAATTAAAATATAACACTAATATTTTAACCAACAATGATAAGCACAGTTAGGAATGCAAATAGTTCTGAATAATAAAAAGAATTTTCATTGATTTATTATATAATTACAAAAATTCAAAAATTATATTACTGTAATTAAAATTAATAAAGACAGCAACTTTTCACCACGTGACTACACTATGTATGCAACTTAATGATACCTTTGCATCTGCAGGTACTATGGTACCACTTAGCTGCACAGCTTCAGTCTCAGAAGAAACCATCGCTACAATTTCATCTTCGTCAGTGAACTCCAACCGATGAATACCTTCAAAACACTTCTTCAAGTGTGGTTGCACTCTATGAGGATCTTTCGTCTCAGACAAAATCTCCAGCAACTCATCATTTGACAAGAAGAAAAATCTGCAATTAAGTTAAATCATTCAAGTTTGTTTCCGTTGCCAAATAGTTTTTCTTAATGACAATTAACAATAGCTCTCTCACCATGCTGGAGGGAAGGGAAATTAATTGTTGCTATTACTTTATCACTGCCTTGAACATTTGAGACGCAATAAAAGAAATAAACTGTACAGACACAGGAACAATTAATATTTACGTTTAAACTTGTCCTCTACAATTTTAACACACAGATGCACAGACATACACTAACGAATTATTAGCTATTACATACAAAAACCACATACAGAAGAAAGCAGTTGCAAGAATACAGAGTTGTAACTGTTTCCCATCTAAAAGTAGCATAACAAATACATATCATTACATAAAGAGATGCAACAAGTGAAAAAGGACCGATGAATAACAATTATAAATGAAGACTTCTTTCAAACTTTTACATTTCCATTATGATCATTTTGTGCCTTTCACATAAAAATATATACACAAAAAATTTTATAAGAATTCCAGATGAGTCTCTTATTTTTTGAGATCAGTCAGTTATATGCACACTCATAGCAACCGTGTACAGCAGTCCTTAGTTCCTACTATCAAGCTAGCCAACTGAGAGACCTGCGAGAAAATGGATGAAGCAACAACCTGCAGAGTACTAAAAGCGAAGCACAGCTCAATCAGTTGCTGATAGCAAAGCATAATTTATAAGCAGTGATAACGCAACCTGTTTGTTGGCCAGGGAGGAAACTATGAATTTGTTGCAGGGTTAAAACAAAAAACCTGTTCCACGAACACTCTCTTTATTCTACGAGAACACATTACTTCAACGGCACATACGTCCATCCGTAAACAAAATTGCGTCCATAGTCAGATTTCTGTCCTTTTAGGGGTACCAACACAACACTACCTTCCCTTTTCTCTTTGAATATAAAGATAAGAACTTTACCGATCCAATAAACCTTTAACACTTGGATACACACTATCTCAATACTGATCATTTTTTACAACATTTTGACCTACAAAATTAGTTTGGTAAGTACCTAAAAGAGGATTTATCCTGCACTCAAAATACACAATTATTAACTCACACAAAACATATCACATTTCATAACATTGACAGAATATCACAGATATCTCAATACTCTCAATAGTGTACATTTCCAACTATGACATACAAAATAACTTTGAATAGTATCTATTAAGGGATTCATTACCCTGTACTCCAAAAACACAATATTAAATACTGCACACGACACATGCCACCCTGATTATTCCTTTTGCATAACACAGACAGGGTACATCAGTAATCTTAAAACTGCACATTTCAAACAATTTGACATACAATACAAAATAACTTAACCAGTATCAATCATTATACCCTGTAAAATTACATTTACAAAATTAAATATCACATTGCTATCCCCTAAACACAGACTTGATAACAACACCTGATACTGCTAACCTAAAAGATTCCTTCTAGAGGTCACTGGGGTGAGAAACGCTCCAAAGTGCAGATCCTACGTTCCCACCTGAAAACTCTAAGTGTTCCAACCTCCGTATTGGGAAACCCACAAAATCCTGGATTCTCCTCATCCGAGCACTGGTCATTTATATGATCTACGGTTTTGTGCTCATTCTGGATTGGCTGTTGAAGGGGGCATGGCAAGGGAAAGTTTGCATCAATGTCTCCCTTTCCTCCCTACACGTGTTTTCCCTCAACTGACATATATGCACTATCCAGTATTTACCCTTCAATCAGCTTTGCCACATAAACAACATTTCCCAGCCGCTGCATAACACGGCCTGGTAGCCATTTGTCGTCTCTTATCAGGTTTTGAATGTAAATACAAGTGTTGAGTCTTACCAAGTACAGTTTGTGTTGAGTATGAGACTTTGGGAAGCACAAGTTAAGTAAGGTTCCAGTGATCTGTCCCCTACACGACGAGTGACTGTCGATCATGGCCGGGAAATATCTCTGGAGTTCTTTTGAGGGACAGATATTTTATAGATAGTACTTTAGGTTCCCAAGTCACTCATCTAAAACAAGGTTTCAAGAAGGCGGCGCTTCTTGGCAGAGATGGTGGCCGGAGGGTGCCACTCGTTTGAGCAATTTCTGAACGGGTCCCGCCTTGGGACGCAGTGGAGTCTTCAGAGGACTTAGCAGCGGCGGTACACTCCTGCGCATGCCCCGCAGTATTTTTCGGAGGTCCGACTTAGTGGGAGAGGTTTTTGGTTGCGAATATTGCTGGCAAAGTTCTGGCAATGTTGGGGCCTCGGCCTGTACTGGCACTGCTGGTAGTATAACCCTACAGAGATCTCTTGCTGGCTGATGGCACAGAGAGTATCATCACAAGGCGGCTTGCCTTTTTGCTTCCGTACGATCCTTATCACTACTCTGCTCGGGTTGAGACATTAAGTAAAAAATAAAAGATATGAATTAGATGTAGTTATTATATATTGAAACCAACAATATACAAATCGGTCGGCACACTAGTCTTTTACAGGCACTGAATTTACAAGTCACTGAATGTACAATTTTTACACAAGTTCACTGGCTACAATTATTTACACTGTCTCTTAATATGCACTTATGAAAGACTTCAAAGATTTTCACTTGATAATAGATTGGTACTGATACTGTGAATATTTTACTACTCTCTCTGTTAACACTGGGCTTCGCTCCCTCGTGGTCCTACGGAACTACCCTTAGATGACTGAATTTTCCGGTTCAACAACTTCCGGAACACACAGCGCGCAGAACTGACTTAGTTCTGAAGAACAAATATGGCGCGCACGAGCCAGGCTAGCTGCGTTCGCCACCGAGCACTTCTTGACACTCAAGATAGGTACAAGTGCAAGAGTTGGGTGTGGAACAAGGAATCCGCCGACAGGTGGATTTAAGGTAGGGTAACGCAGAGGGCACCTTGCAGTCATCAACCCACTGTGACGGACCGCTCAGGAAGAGGAGTGCCAAGGAGACTCGGTGGTTAGGCCGATCCCCTAACGACTGCCTAGGTAGGGCTGAAGGCCCCCCTTATATACTCGAATCTTTAGGGTGACGAGCAGAGTGGGTG
Source organism: Medauroidea extradentata (assembly GCA_003012365.1). Taxonomy (NCBI): domain Eukaryota; kingdom Metazoa; phylum Arthropoda; class Insecta; order Phasmatodea; family Phasmatidae; genus Medauroidea; species Medauroidea extradentata. Next base: position 6,167 of record PNEQ01054227.1, on the reverse strand, counting down.
GCCTCCCGAGGGGGTGGTGCTAATGGGACTTTTGGAACGAGGCAGGCTCTAGGCAGGGAGGCCAACTACGCTGCGTGAAATATCGCCACATGGGCGCGCAAAGAAAAAATACAAAATCTAAATTTTTCCACTTGGTGCCGTGAAAAGGTTCAAACACTAAATAATTTATGCCAAATAAATTATCAAGATACAAAAATAAGGCTTATAATATATAAATACATGAAATAATAAATATAAATATCATTAGGTTTACAAACAATTGGTGGCATAGCTGCCAACCTCAAGGATTCAGAAATAGTACAATTTTCAAAATGAGTAAAATTGTGCATAAATGAGTCGCGACATTTCACGTTTTGTGTATATGTAAATGCCCTCGAACTAAAACACTTTGGCTATTTTTTAAAATGAAATACTACACTGTTAACATGTCAAAATGTATGCAAAATAAATTTAAAACATGTTGAATAATGAAATTAGCTAAAATTTTGACTATTATCCATATGTTGTGTTCATGGCTAAAATCACATCGCCTCACTGGGGCTATTATAAAGAAAACAAACTTACAACAGGGAAGTTATTGAAAGTATTTGCTGTGGGCTTACTTTGTTGTACCATCAAAAAAACTGCTCATAATTTTAATATTCGTACAAATTTGAACAAACCTAGTATGCAGTTTTGGTTCCTGCAAGTTTACAAACTTTACCGATTTTAATACACCAATAGATAGGCCCCTACTGTACCATTTCTGGTAACGCCGCTTTTAAATTCTCTTTCACAATTCCATAAATGCACAAAAAATTCTTACAGAGCGCAAATTAGGCAATTTAACAACACTTTGCACATCTAACCACAACTCTCCGACACTGCAAATATTGTGGATTTGAGAAATAAATTGTACATCTTTGAACGTGCAGATGTCAGAGTATTTAATAACTTATACAATATTAATACCACATACTTTAAATTTTTGAACAGCTTTTAACATACACACGGTTTGGCAACTATATAAAAACATCATTAAAAAAACTGCAAAGTTGTATTTCCCAGTTATGAAAGTTGCAATATTCATACATTTTACGATTATTAAATATGCGATGTCGATACAAGTACAGGCACTAAAATACGCCGCCACAATAACAAAAAGATACATTTAAGCTTGGCATAAAATATGTTTACAAACACTACGCAACTATGACGTGCGCTTCAATAATTGCTGAAAAAAAAAATTAAACAATAGTTTCTTTCAATTCACAAGAGTTGATGCGTGTTCTTGAGCAATTACCACACGGAAACGGTAAACTGGAAAGCGACTTCAAATTAAAACATGAGTCTCGTGACTTTTGTTTGCACGAGTCACTACGGCCATTTAGCCAGGAAGACAACTACAATCGATCGGGTGTGTTCGGCACAAGTTCGGTTACGTTCGTACGGTACGGTACTCTGTAGTGAATAATATAATACAATGGCTATAAATGAAGCATACTAGCTCCCGAAACTACGGTATTACAGTTTTCTTTATTATACACGACACTAAGTCAGATCTAAATACCACATGTTCGGTACCGAAATTATGGAATTTAAGTACCAGATTTCTTAATATGAATTAACGAAACGGGGAAAAAATTGGAAAGATTAAAAATCGTACAATAATTCACATGAATTGTACAACCGTACAATAGGGCACAAACTCGTACATTGTACGGGAAAATCGTAAGAGTTGGCAGCTATGTGGTAGTAGCGGCGCATTGCCGTGGTTTGTTTACAAAAGACATGAATACAATATAAACATAAGGTAAAGTATATTTTAAGGTTACAAATACAAACAACGTGCAGCATCAAGTGGTTCAAGGTATGTACAAACTTCCTAACTCTAGTTTTACTGAGGGGAAAAGCAAATCTGCGGCTGAACGTAAATATAAATCTATTCGGTGCGAGTGAAATGTGTCACATTTTCTAATGCCAATTTATCCTAACTTTCTGGTCGACCTGATAACCAGGTGAACCTTTTGTCTCTGGTTCTTGTTACTTTTCTTCCCGTTTATGACTGAGCATAAACACGAAATGACATGGTGAAAATGAAAAGAAATATGTCATTGGGGAGAGACGAGTCACTGATGAGAGAGTGACACAATACGTTAACAAGCAACTCGACAAGCAGTCAGTCTCTTGTTCAAAGACAAGGTACTAACAAGGTGAGCCATTATGCTTCTGGTTAGAAGCTTTTTGAATGTTTGCATTGATCTCTCAGCTAATCCATTAGAAGAAGGGTTATACGGTGGAGAGAACAACAACTTTATACTGCTATGCCAGCAAAAGTGAGCCAAGTCTTATGCACACATAGGGGACCCATTATCACACACTACAGTACGTGGGAAACCAAACCTGGAAAATAACTCTAACATACACTTAATGACAGATTGAAAACTGGTATCTACAGGCAGTGCAAAGCTCTCTTCCCATTTTGAATAGGCATCACATAAGAACAAGTACTGAGTTGAGTTCCATTTGAACAGATCTATGTGTATTCATTCTAATGGACTCTGTGGTAGAGGCCAATTTCTTCTAGAATTTTGGGCACTAGCATTCTATGTATGTTGAAAAATTGTGCAACATTTAAATTTCTTAATATTTTAGATACAAAAACTTACAAGCAACTTAAAAACTAGAGTAAACGTCTAACAACTTTGAAAACTTTACTTGTATAACACCAATAAATAAATTTTTTTTATTATAGTTGGTGTTGGGAAGTGCTCACTTTAAAGTGAACAACCTATAATTCACTTGTTACCAGCAACAAAAGGCTGTGCATGGACCCTGACCTCTCACCCCATACAGACACGGGCAATACTCCACTACGGCATGCCACACACTGAACGCATCAAGACAGCGTCAAGACATGGATAAATTCGTATTGCGAAAGTGATTCAGATAAGCGTCCACACACCGGTGCAGCACTGTGTCTGCAACACGAGGAGTTTTATCAGTTGACGACACGAATTCTTCGAGTAAAGACGATACATTGATGTTTATGTCAGGAAAAGAAAAAAATGGGTATAACTTATCACGTTCACAAAATGGGGCATACGTCTTAGCTCACGAATTGTTCGATGATCCCATCAAGTTTAAAAGTTTTTATCGGATTAGCCCGGACATATATCGAGAACTTCACCAACATGTATTGCCTTATTTGCAGAAACAAGACAATAATTACAGAAAGGCTATTACAGCAGATGAGAAAATTCATCACATTAAGGTAAATATGTATTATATACAGTACATAATTATTTTTACTACACAGTACTGAGTAAGCAGTAACTAAAATATTACTTACGCTTTATCTGTAATAAGCATGTCTTCTTTAATTTTTAATTGGAGGTAAGGATGAAAGATATTAAAACGTCAGAATCAGGTTTTTATTAATAGCATAATCACTATCATGTTTGGCCTCACAATCTTTATACAAAATAAAAATACTAGTTTCATAGTTTATTATTGCATGCACTTAAGTAATACCAAATTCGTATAAAACAATAATATAAATTGTTGTCCGATACTGTATCTTGCAACTGGCATCAGCTTCTGAAAAGTGGATGTTGATTGGCCTGGTTGATAATTTATATTAAGATACAGCTCACTTGCTAGTGGCTCATACAACATGCTGTGTAGCTTTTGCTGAACACTTATCTTGAAGTAGCTTTTCTGAGATGGTGACAATTTTGCAATATCAGAAAGAACAAATCCGGATGTTCTGGCTCTACTTCATTTTGCCTCTTCCTTGCCTCTACGATAGAAACGCATTGTCTATGGGATTTGATTTATCTTTCTCTATCTCTTTTTCTGTACATTACTCTGATCTGGTGGCTGCATAACACTAACCTTACTAATGTACTTCTTTAATTGGCATTACATTCTTCATCTTCATACTGGGAAGGAAATGGTTCGTCATTGTAGTATGCTGTTGCCAAATTACCAGACTTCCTGCAACTATATTAAAAAATGCAATTATCTCAGTAAGAAAGAAATACTGTAAACTGTTAAAAACTATTTTCATTGTTTAAAGGAAAATTACTGGTAAAAATATTGACGTGCGAACACCCGCGTCCCTCTACCTAAGTAGCCCGTCATGCGCACCACGCCCACTGATTCGGAACGGCAAGAGGCGGCAGTACCGCCTCCACATATTGGAAAGCACCCGACCATATGCACGTAAGAGGTAGTGGCGCCCAGACGCCGCCCCTGCGACGTCAAGTGCGAGCAGTGTGTGTATCAGCCTATAAAGTCTACCATTTATTGGTAGGAAAGTGCTCCGTTGACGTAAAATCAAGTAAAGTAACTTTTAATGAACATGTGTCATTTTAGCAGCCTCGTGCTAGCTACGTCAACGTGGGTTATGCCACCAAGAGGTAGCAGTGTTTAAAGGCCAGGGGTAACCTTACTGTTTATTTAAACTCATAATTAACATTCTTTTCATAACTAACCACAAAAATGGTAAAAACACCCCTGCGTCTTGCGGGCAAGTTAGACTCGCCCACGCAACTAACCTTGCCGCCCAAATCGTTTATGTTTATTTTTACAAGTGTTGTTATTTAATTCAAGCTTCAGGTAGAATCTGTACTGTTTTGTATGTCCCGTTAATTAGTCTTTTTAGTGTCACGTAATTAAAAAATGTTCTGTAATCTCAAGCAAGTTAAATTCATAAAAACTTTCCCACAAAACAAATTTGGGACTTTAAACATCAAGCCATAATTGTGCAAGTGTTCTGGGCCTTCGCCCTATTGTCTGTTAAGTGTCTTTTGTGTTTCGGCAGTTGCTTCCCACGCTCTGCCAAACTAGGTCAACGGCGCGGGAAGGAATTGCCAGTCGGTGTTAAGCTGCGGAACAAGGCGGTTTGACGCGTGTCACTCGGGCCCTTAAAGACTTGTATTCAACCAGTAGTGTATCATTAACGTCATTTTTAATTTTTGGTACATTTAATTTAGCTTTCATTGGCGCGGAGGTGCCCCTCGACCACCTGTGACTTTTCCGCCCAGGGGTTTAACATAAATTCTTATTTCACCCACGTGGTGTTATTCTTGTGCAGCATAGCCCACCGGTTACGCTCAGGACCGGGCGCGCTTATTGCACCACCATGTTTGCGTTGTGTATGGAGTACGGTGTTGTGCAATAAATACGTCATACATTGAGGTACATATCTTATTTGCTTGCCGCTTCACAGCTTTCAGGGCACGGGACCCTATAACCCGCACTTTCCCAGTGTATTGTATAGGGTGTTTTCTTTTGGTGCTTTATTCTGTGCTACGGGCATGAGGAACGCCTTAAAATTCCCCTGCATAACTACATACGACGATGAGCAGGGAGTGTTGATTACAACGGCACGGCTGTCGGCCGGATGGCCCTGTAAGTTAGAGTCTCTTTCCGAGTGCCCGTTCTCCATTAACGAGCTGGCGCTACCCAGCACGTACCCTGCACACGCCACTGTCGCACTGAAGGACTTAACTGTATTTTACCGGAGCTATCCGGTGGAATTTAACACCTAACCACAACTCCCGCCCGCATCAATATTGTCACGAAGCGTTTTTTTTGTTTTGTCCTTTTTTGTTTTCATTTCCTTTTTTGTTAGGATCCGTGTGTTAACTTTAGCTTTTTTCTTAAGTAATAGGGACTTTGAGGGCTGTTGATAACTTGAAGGAGTGTAGTAGATGATCCGAGCATCTAAATTTAGATATGGTTCAGTGGCGCGCAGTGTTTTTTTGTTCCCGTCACGTTAGTTTCCAGCGAAGGCGGGTTAGCAAACATGTGTTCGCTTAACGGTAATTCACTCATAACAACAGCTGTAGAAATGCGCAGTCAGTAAACATGTGTTGCGCGCTGCGAATGTGTTTCTCCCCAGGTTAGCGCACATAGGAACGTCTGAAATGTGCTGTGTTCGTAGGGCAATGCTCGTTTAGCATGACGTGATCCGGCCAGCTGCTTGTTTCCAAGGCCAGTAGACACCTTCCTCACCTCCCCCCTTTCTTGTTCGCCTTCTTCCTACCTTCTCCTTCCCCTCCCCTCTCTTGTTTGTCATGTCGCTTCGTCACGATTGTCAGGAGTACCAATCCCTCTAGCTTATTCCCTCCTCTCTCTGTCTTTCCCTACTCTCCAGCGACACGTTTGTCATCCTTGCC
>PNEQ01054226.1:0-11394 GCA_003012365.1 Medauroidea extradentata | reverse complement strand
TACAAACCATATAATTACAAACCATATAATCACATACCATATAATTACAAACCATATAATTACAAACCATATAATTACAAACCATATAATTACAAACCATATAATTACATACCATATAATTACAAACCATATAATTACAAACCATATAATTACATACCATATAATTACAAACCATATAATTACAAACCATATAATTACATGCCATATAATTACAAACCATATAATTACAAACCATATAATTACGAACCATATAATTACAAACCATATAATTACAAACCGTATAATTACATACCGTATAATTACAAACCATATAATTACATACCATATAATTACATTCCATATAATTACAAACCATATAATTACATACCATATAATTATAAACCATATAATTACAAACCATATAATTACATACCATATAATTACAAACCATATAATTACAAACCATATAATTACATACCATATAATTACAAACCATATAATTACAAACCATATAATTACAAACCATATAATTACATACCATATAATTACAAACCATATAACTACAAACCATATAATTACAAACCATATAATTACAAACCATATAATTACATACCATATAATTACAAACCATATAATTACAAACCATATAATTACAAACCATATAATTACAAACCATATAATTACAAACCATATAATTACATACCATATAATTACAAACCATATAATTACATACCATATAATTACATACCATATAATTACAAACCATATAATTACATACCATATAATTACAAACCATATAATTACATACCATATAATTACATACCATATAATTACAAACCATATAATTACAAACCATATAATTACATACCATATAATTACATACCATATAATTACATACCATATAATTACACACCATATAATTACACACCATATAATTACAAACCATATAATTACATACCATATAATTACATACCATATAATTACAAACCATAACAAACTAAAATAAGAACTAGGCGACAACAATTTTGTTGATATAAGTTAATGAGTTTCAGAATTATGACATTTCATTTCATAAATTTTTGAAGCGTACTTTTCTAAATTGAGAACTTTATTCAGTTTTGGGCTTACACTGGTAATGTTAACAGAATTTAGACATTTTTAATACACTTTTACAAATCAAGTAATTCACAACGAATCTCTAGACGAAGTTCAGAAACATCGTTATTTACCGTCCTCTATCTCAGGCGAACCCCATAGATTATTTGAAGCCGTGACAATAACGACTAAAAATTTCGTTGTTGCGTGGAGCATTTTGTGCAAAGCGTACGATAACTCAAAATTCATTGTAGCAGCTCACGTAAGACAAATGTTGTATTTACCAGGTACAATACACTCAGTGTCTGATATTTGTTAAGTCAACTAACAAGCGACCTCAAGACATTTAACTTAAATGTATCACTGCACGAAGTTTAAACATCACAATACGATTTTGACCAGCTTGATAAAATAGTTCACAAGGAATGGAAGATGATAAGCTCCACATTCAATAGAATTAATTTAACCATTGCAAAAAAAAAATAAAAAAAAAAAACGTGAATTCCACGAAATTAGGCGCCAAGCTATGGATCTCAGCAAAGCCAATACAGTTACAGTAACAGCAGACAATATTAAAAGCAATACTCAACTACGAGGCAAGTGAAGTAAACAACATGTGTTCACGCCACAAGCAACTGCGGTTACATGAAATGCACAGGTTGAGTAGGTGTCTTGAATGTTTAAATGACAGTATTAGAAGACTTGCTGAATTTATATTTGTACATAAACTTTGTATTAACTGCTTGAAACTAGGGCATATAGCAAAATAGTGCACCTCGAGCTCATGCCGTAAGTGTGGAAAATAATACAGTACATTATTACGTAGAGATAATAGGGAATATCAGGCTACATGTGGCCATGTCGTACAACCAATATGTACTGTAACACAGATAGCAATTTTGAAAGCAAAGGCAGTGAAAATTTAAGTAAAAACACACAGTATTGTCAAACAATACATTCACATTCTACTTCCCACTGCTACAATGAAATATGAGACAAAAATGGAAGATCATTAATTTGTCGTGCATTATTGGTCTCCTGCTCACAAGCACATTTTGTCAGCGAATCGTTAGTTCAGAGACTATCTCTGAAGATACTTCTTAATAACTTACCATTACAAGAAATAAGCAATGTCAGGACAAAGGTGAAGTATTACACCACAGTCCACAATATGTCTATGACAATTGACTATTACACAGATACTGAATGTTCTGTGTTGCCACACATTTCTGAAAATGTTCCAAGTAATCACTTAAGTTACCAAATTTACCAATTTGCCGATGTCAACCAGGTAAAACTGATCTACTTACTGAAGCAGAGGTTATTTTCCAACTTCTTCTCCCTGAACAAAGACCCAGATCAGACTATCCATATCTGCCAAATACTAAACTAAGTTGGATAGTGGCAGAAGGATACAAACTGTCAAGTATATCTGAATATCAACGAACTTTCTTTGTAAATAAGTATTTTCGCCTGGAGCGACAACTTTCAAAACTCTGGGAAATAGAAGACCTTTATAATACACCATGCCCTGGAAGAAATAGGATACATGCGTTCCAGATATTTCTGAGAGGTCTTGTACTACATCCGACATCAGAATTTCAGAAACTGTCAAGCGATGTTACGTTGTGCCAACTGCGGGTGTGCAACAATGTTTTTTTGCCAGATATATTTAAATTATAAACGTACGGTATGATTTAAATATATAGTTTAGAATACTTCATCATAGTTACTTATTTTTCACTCATATAATCTAAAAATAAAAGATTCTGAGTATCACAATGTCTCCTTGCTTGACGGTACTAATGAAGTGAATTCAACTTTCAGCACTGAAAATCATAAATCTCCTCAAAATGTCACATTTGAAATATCAGTTGCAGTGAAATACCATAAGGTTTTAGTTAAATATACAGTGGCTGCGGAATCTCTAGATAATAATTCATATATAAGCCTGAATTGGCAGGTACATTTTGCTTGCCAGTATATGATACGTTTAGTATAACATCTACGTATAAAGAAAGAGGAAATCTAAAATTTTTAGTAAGGCAGATTATGAAAATACACACTACGGTAACTAGACAAACGGAAAAACATGCACTGTAAGAACACACAACTGGGATACTGGATGGTACATTCAACACTGCTAATAGCAGCTCCGACTCAACACTGGATAGTTCATTGTAACCCAATGTTTTCAAACATCTAATTCAAGAAGCTGTTGCCTTTGAACTAGCAATAAAACCTGCAAATAAGGCTATGTGTAAATCGTTGTGTTGTAACTGATAAAACATTAAATTTGGCCTCATATGAGAATGTTGTTAAGATAAAATCACAATCGCTGTTTTCTCAAAATTTACAAAATTTTGCGTTAATCTCACCATCTTCTTTTTCAAGTTTTAAAAACAATCAAGTTGTGAATGTTAAATGTGAAGAAAATATGCCTCCAATTATCTGCCATCTCACAGTCTTCGTACAGCAGCTTGCAGAAAGTATGTAGGAATACATTACATCAAGAAATAAGATTATGTTTTTCTAATATCTCGATCAAAGCAAACCCTGTATTTGATGTCAGTAAGTTACTAAGATGAAAAAAAAAATATTTTACAGTTAAAGTTGAAAAGACACATTGTGTGAATTAAAAACCTCTTGAAATAATATTCCAAGAGCTGTAAAATGTCGAGCAATGGCAAGGTGACTAATTCAACGTTGTGGTCTCCAGATTTTTGAATATCTTTTTTTTTTGTGAATGAGCGAATTATCTGTCACTAGTTTATCAGAGTTAACCAACAGTAGGTCAGTGTCATCAGCTAGTAGCGCAAAGATAAACATAAAGTCCAGCTTTACTGTTCCAGCATCTGATATTACCAGTAACAGAAAACATCCTGCTGACGTCTTGTAAACAGATAATTTTGCATGTGCAGTAAGCATGGTAGACAGCAAATATAGTAAGTTAGAATATAAGACAGTTCCTGCAAAAGAAGTTAGACATCAGATACAAGGGCATATCAAATCCAGGAGTCTTGTACATTTACTAACAAAGCAACCAGTTTATAAATCAACTTAAGTGTAAAAATTTCTAGTTCCTTCCAAGTTCAGCAAAACAAGCTCCAGAAGTAACATAAGGAATAAAACTACAAACTAGCATACACAGGCTACATGGAGAAAGTATGTCGCTGAGCAAGTAGTTGCACTCCATCAAACCCTGCTCCGATTATTACGAAGGTGGCAAAGTTCCCGCGATCAAATGTTGTGAACAAAAAGCTTAAACTTAGTTGAGAAAACATGTTTCAAATGTATCTTAATTTATGAAATCTGTCAGACATTTGAAAAAAAAAATCCTTTATTTTTTTGGGGTTTAGAGGGGGGGGGGGGGGGAAGACAGTCCTGTGCTTAGCTCCTTGTATTTGTGGGTCCACATAAACTGTACGTATCATTGGAATGGTAACAGAAAAGTAAATTAAAATAAATGGTTAACTAAGATTAGTCATTTATCTCGTTATTTATAAAGTATTCGCGTATTTAATGAAGAATTAATAGCATGTTAATATATTCACAACCGAAAAAATGTTGCCCTTCTGAAAATTTTGGGTTTGACTATTGTAATTCTAGAAGTGTAACGTATAAAATATTTGTTTGTGTTGTTTTACATGTGTAGAAATATAAGTGTTGGGTTATAAATTATGCAGCTGTTCCTGAAATATGTCATAAATTATTTATTTATATGTTGCTATTGTACAAAACAGTACATCTACAAAACATACGATTAAATTCAAAGTTTGGACGATTTAAGTTAAACATTTGATTACTATTTGGTTCACTATTTACCAGAATTTAACAAATCCTACTTAATTAAAACACATATATATGATGATTTCTCAAAATAAAATATTCAGTTACATCCCATTCAATTCCAAAATATGACAAATATTTGTTGTACAGCGCTATCTTCCCAAATGTCGCACCTGCTGCAATGTAACCTCTCAGCTAGCCGTTCATTATTTGTGTTACTTTAATACTGTTACGAGCTGTCAAACTTTGACATTTGACATGAATCGGTTAAATAATCTCCGAGTTATAACGTTGCCCCCCCAAAAAATAGAAATTGCCGCAGTTTTGAAACCTTAAGTTATGTATTCAGAAAATATAAAGATAATTAATGGCGGAAGTGCTAGTGTATCAAATCAGAAAGAATTTCTTTGGCACGTTCAGAAATTTTTGAGGAAAAGCACACAAACACAGTTATACAAGCATCAAAGTAAATCTCATGAACCTTTCTTTCTTCGGTAAGCTGGTTAAAAACCGATAAATATTTTTTCCGCGCTGAACGCCAGTAGAGAAACGATTACACGCCAGTTTCAACTCATCGCAACTCGTTCTTTGTCCTCGGTAGCGATTTGTGATGCTTTCTGCTTGAACGTCAATGCTGATTGCATCAACGGCCAGGAGAAACCTTCGATCTCCGGCGACAGCGACTGAAGCATGGGGGGTCAACTGATCTCAAGTTAGGACGCGGTCTACCGCCATTTTCATCAACATTTTTTTAAATTTTTTATCTGTACCAGATATTTTTTTCTTATTTTAGACACAAAATGTGACTAAATTTGACTCTTGTGAAATATTTTTATCTCTCATAGTTTTCGCGTAATGGCTTGTTAAAATAATATTTTGCATGTTTCCGTTTTGAAGGACTACACTAAAACCAACTGATACACCAAACTAAAAAAATCACAGTGGATAAGGACATTGCAGGCTTCAATTTCATGCTCATAAACATAAATAATAAAACTTATTTGTATTTTAAAAAAAATAATTGAATTTTTTAAATTTTTATTTTCAGATTCAGCATTTTTTAAATTTCAAATAGTTCTTATTCTTTATTTTTATAGCATGACATTGTAACCTGCAATGTCTTTATAAACTGTGATTTGTTTGAGTTTGGAATATCAGTTGGTTTTACTATAGTCCTTAAAAACAGAAACATGCAAAATATGACTTTAACAAGCCATTACGCGAAAACTATGAGAGATAAAAAAAATTCATAAGTGTCAAATTTAGTCGCATTTTTGTCTAAAATAGGAAAAAAGCATCTGGTACAAATAAAAAATAAAAAATGGTGATGAAAATTGCGGTAGACCGCGCCCTTAACCTTGTCGACACAACACAGCTGTCTTTGTTGGAGCCAAACATCTCCTTTCAAGTAGAAATACACGTTACTTGGTAGTGGCTAAACAATTCTTAAAAAATGCACAGTATGAGTATAACATAACAATTCAAGTAATCTCTACAGCAAACATCTAAAACTGTGTGTGTTATATCTTGTTAGTTCACTTTGGCACTCTGTCACTGCAAACTAGTCAAACTGACTGAACTGGCTTCGAACACTTGAAAAGTTGTTTCTGTAACGCCAGCTGCCTAGTAGGTTAAAGCGACGATCTTACTAACCGTCTAAATGTAAAGTATGACATTAGACTGGGTACAGCAAACTTTCAGTAAAGATGTTCAAACATTAACGGATGTCTATTAAATTTAACGCGATTGATCTAGTAGTTCTCGAAAAATGACAGAATCCTTTATTTATGTTGTGCTATCTTCAAAGATGTCTGTTTTCTATTGGTTTTTTAATTATTTGTTTCCATAACATCTGAAAATATCAGTTTTTGTACGAAACGTTTCGAAAGAAGTTTAATTTTGAAAAGTTTTTCTTCTTTCCGTGCCAGTAACCTAGCGAAGAATAAGAAAGAATACACATTTAATAACTTTATTGTAAGAAACATATCTTACAGTACCTCATGGACGTGAACTGTTTGGACAATTTTCGTGAGGATATTCCAAGTAGGAAATGGAGTGGTGCATGAATAGAACAAATTCTATTTAAACATAATTATAGTGGTGATTATCAGGTAAAGATACTCTGTAACAATCAAACTTTAAAAAAAAATTTTAATTAAACAAATTTTTTCTCTTTATTAGGTTTACATATTCTAAATTAATTTTAAAATTATTTTCAAAAGTCTAATGTTATAGAGTGCTGGATGTTATGATATTTATTATTATAAAAATCAATGTTTTCCACTTTTTAAGATTGTGTGGTTTCAAGCTCTCATTAAAAAAAACCGTTTTTAATTTTTTACACTAAAATAATACACAATACTGACTAGTGTTGTATAAGGGATGTTTACAAATAAATTATCTACTCGGCAACAATGACCCATAGATTTTTGGTGAGTAGTTCATACATTACCCTCGACTGAGTATTCCAGTAATTCGCTCGACAACTTAAAGGGGCGAAAAAAAAATACATTAAATAGGTTTCCGATTAATTATCGACATTTATCGCACCCTTAGGGATAAATATTTGCTTTTTCACTTAAACTAATGCTTAATTATTTATTAAACAACAAGTCTTAGGATAAACATCTGACTTCCAAGGAGTAAGAAGGGGTGAATGTGTTTCTTATTAATCGGCTAATGTAATACAGCTCGATTCCAACGGGCTATCATCATTATGTTTTACTTCAATTGGATACGTATACAAATGTGTATGATAAGACACCAAAATGTTTCGAAAGTCGATAGTTAAGAGGATGCAAAGACATGAAAATAATTTTCTGTTATTCCTCCACTTCTATCGAACCTGTCGAGATACTGAATTTATCGATTTCGCATTCCATCTGAACCCCGCACATAATTGACCAATAAAATGTAATAAACATTATTTTATATTAAAACTTTTAGTAAATACTAATTAATAATATTTTTACACATAAATTATTTACATAAAATGTATTTAATTAAAACTACCAACTGGTCTTACACGAACGAGATCCAACGACACACTGGTTCCCCCTCCAATTTACACATGTATATATAAAGTCACCGTACACCGTTCCTTATTATCCCCTCCCCTTCCAAACAAGTATTTTAATTGGCAGTTAGTCACCTGTTGAATACCTCCCTCACCATTCACATTTCTTTCCCCTTTCTTATCACGCGTCTAAACAATGTTAGCTTTATAATTCTCTCTAAACCAGCATGACATCGATGTCTTCACATATCGGCTAGATGACCCTGAGAAGTAGGGACAATCGATTGAGACTACATATTGATCATCAATAACAAAATTAATCGATATTTTTATAAATAAAAATCAGTAACTAGAAAAAAATTTACATCTTTATATAAACACCATTAATGGATATAACTTAAACCAGACTTCCATCTTAGCTATATTCGATCAATTCTCAACAAGCCAATCAATAAATTATTAAAATTTTTTAATTAATATTTAAAAAATGTTATTATAACTACACAGACTTTAATTCCTACAGAACTCCATCGACTACACTCACCCTCTTACCAGTATAGTTAAACTTATTTTAATTTCCGATAAAAACAACCAATTGTTTAAAAAATAATAAATTATTTTGGATACTAACATATGCAAGGCTCTTCGACTTCTTTCGAACATGGCGTACACCATCAGAAAAACACCACTTCGTCCAAGAAACTGACACATAATTACATTTATCTACTAGTTATGCTAAACACACAGTCCCTACACACTCACACCAACTTCACCCACACCCCCACCCCTCTAAACCCATACCCCCTCCAACACCACAACCACTCTACAACCCTTCATCACCCCACCCCTGCCCTCCCCCACCCGACTCATTCTCCAACGTTCCTGCCAGAGACTGTCAGAACGGAACATCACACTCTTCTACATTACATATGCGCAGATATGACTTTCTCACTGCATATCCACCAGTTACATATACATGTCAACTCGCAGCTATGCAAAAAACATCAACAAAACTCATATCGCTGGCCAGCTTCCATACCGAATCAGCTATTTCAGTTTCGTACATTACTATTTTTTCTATCCCGTCTTTACTTTTTTTTTTCACAAGAAAGTATTTAAATCGTATTAATTACTCTCGTCGAACTCCCAATATATATAAAATTATTTTTTTCCAAAACATCACATTTTATTTACATATAATCTATAATCAACAACTTGTAAAATAAACACCGGAACTCTTGAAAATATATTCAGTCTTCACTTTAAAATCATAATCACAGTGATGTCCTTATATTGTCCAATTAGGCATCAAAAACTTTGCTTTAGTGTACTCATCAACTTCGTGCCGACACAAAGCAAACGTGATCACTATTGACTCGTACATGAAGCAGCACTAATGCTTCATCGACCAAGCCAATATATTGTCAGTTTTGGCAAGGAAGTCCCATGCGCAGCTGTTAATCATTGTCATGATGGTAGTGTTCGCCATCACTGGCGAAGATGTCGCCATCAGAGGTGAAGCTATCGTTGTGCTAGACGAAGTTGTTCAACTCGAGAATACATCTCATCATAACTTATTCACTGATGTAGCTAAAAATATTGCTCGACTGCTACCATTTCCACTAGTTACAGGAAATAACGAACACATCCTGTTCAATTTTTATTTCCGAAGTAAGTTGTACTTATAGGAAAGTTACGTCGCCTAGAACCTTACCAGAACTTTACACACCCATCTCTTATTCTTCCAATTTCATAAATGTCATATAGAGGTACATTCGACGTCCTGATTGCTTTTACGGTACCGGTTTAGTGTAATCACACTCCAACCATACATTCTATATCTTAACTCAATGATTTTCCAACTTTTCTGTTTCTTGTCAAACTGAATTTTATTTCATACTCTTAAGAAATGTATAAAACTCTTTCAACGTAACTGGTAAGTTAATTGCAAAAAACGTCTGCAGACTACCTCAAAAAGCCGATTCCTTCAATATGAATATATTTTTATTATAAGTATCTGTAACATGTACAACCGTGGAAGCTTATATACAACTGTCAACATGTTCATCGTAAGTATCAAGACATGTACAACCGTGGAAGCTTATATACAACTGTCAACATGTTCATCGTAAGTATCAAGACATGTACAACCGTGGAAGCTTATATACAACTGTCAACATGTTCATCGTAAGTATCAAGACATGATCTTTCTTGATTGATAGATGAATTATAACGCTTGAACTCGCACCCGCACTTGTAACGCCCTAGTATAAAATAAGCCAAACCAACCTTATTCATACACGTTTTTCGTCTCATACCTCCTGACATACCATGTCAACATGTTATATAATTCATGTCACAGACTCGACATGGGTATCTTGACGTCATTATCAAATTTTCTGGGCTGTTCACATACGAAAAAAAAGTTTCTGGTGGCTTTATAATTAACATATCATTCGTGGTAGGTAAAATTTTTTCTTAAGTTCGTTACGTCGTCGAATCTTGTTGCTTTACCGGAAGAATATCGTGACCTATACATATATTATAATGACTATTTAAATTGTCAATATGAGCATACAGTCTATGGCCTTTACCACATCGATATGCAGTACGACGTGGGTTCGTTTTACATTTACATATACCATGCATCCTTGCAGCATAACCAGACGCACTAGTTGCAATGGTGTTGACGTCGATTCTCACGAAGTTTCAGCGTAAGTATTCACTAATAGGTTTAAAATTTTCCCATAAACAGACGCTAAACCATCGCTAAGTAACGGTCACAATTTCCTTGAATAACGTCTTATAGCTGGAAACGAGACCTTCACAAATACAAACTCGTTTGCCTTTTCAATTTGCTGCTTCGTCTAAACCAGATTTCATAGTTTTCTCACTGGTACATACTACGAGTAACACTCTGAAGTCATCTGGCTTCGTGCTTACATACATATTTTTTCTTCATAAATACCTTCTTGTAGTAAGAACTTGTGCGAATATTTTTCCAATTTACTGGTAGTGATGATACCTCTTCACTATTAAAATATAATCTCACCCGACTCCTGCTATTCGAATACTTACCACAGTTGTAAATATAAGTTTTAGTCTTTCCTTAAATCTTGTTATCTTACATCCAATCCTGCTTACATACTTGTTACCACATTAACTTTTAGATTTCGAGCATATTCATACATTTTACATGTCTTTGCTAGCACCAACAAATATCGTTTGAGAGATAAAGGAAGGCAACCATTTGTAGTTCCTAACTTGACTCTGTATTTGGTCTCGACATAAAAATTAAGAGATTCAAATTTTTCACTTCAAACAAATTACGACGACGTTTTCCTTTTTCAAAATGCAACAAGTCCCTTGACGAAGGACATAACTGTAGAAAGTCACGGTACAACCAGTAGCTTGTAACATTCTTCGTAGGGTAGGGTAGGGTAGGGTAGGGTAGGGTAGGATAGGGTAGGGTAGGGTAGGATAGGGTAGGGTAGGGTAGGATAGGGTAGGGTAGG
>PNEQ01054217.1:0-18682 GCA_003012365.1 Medauroidea extradentata | reverse complement strand
ACTTCTGGATCTACACACACCTAATCAATCTTTTCATTTTAAGTATGCTACGGGACATTTAGGACAAGCTACCTTGTGATTCTACTCTGCTATTGGTTTGTGCTTACTGAATTGTTAATTGAATGGAAGTACTACAATCCTGCAGTTTTAGTCTCAACTCCAGTTTTGTTTATAACTATTGCGCTTAGTTCAGTGCAAATGTTAAAGGCAGGCCGTGATAATTCTTTCGTATGTAGTGGCTACAGTCCAAAGAGGTTTCATTTATGAGTAGGTTGGCAAAAAGAAACGACTGTTGAATTTTATATATCCGTGATCATTCTCTTTTTTCGGGAGACACTAACATTTAACTGCTTTTCACCTACTTAATTTTCGAATTGAATTTCATAAAAACTTGGGTTTGATTTGTAGACATTTACATAAGCTTCATCCTTACCAAAAAATCATCTCGATATCTCAACGGGTATAAGTGGTACAGATAATTATTTGAAATCACATTATATTTTTTTAACAGCTGTCAAGGACGAATTTCGAAAAGCCCTGAAATTACTTTTTTATATTTACGTAAGATTTACTTTAAAGCAAAAACCATTGAAATATTTCCACTGGTTTGGGAGATAAGTGGAATTAATAAAAAAACACGTTTTATTTTTTAAGAGCTTTCAAGGGCGAATTTCGAAAAATTTTAAAAATACTTTTTAAATATTTACTTAAGTATAATTTTAAAGAAAAAATCACCTCACTTACTGAAATGGTTTAGGAGAAATCACGGATCAATGAAAAACACATTTTACGGCTTTTCATCCCCTTAATTTTCGAACTTCGCAAAATCGAAAAATGTGCGAATACGCATTTCTTTGGGCAATATTATGAAGTTAAAAACTTATGATAGCATTCCCGGTTAACGTGACATCAAGGATTCTTTTAAAACTTATTTCACCCCCTTAATTATTGAATTTCAAAAAATCCTTCCTTAGTGGGTTCCTACGGGGCAAGGGGAAGCTTCCCTCAAAATTTCATGGTTCTAGGTCCAGTGGTTTGGGCTGTGCGTTGATGAGTGATTGAGTGAGTGAGTGAGTGAGTGAGTGCGTGTGTCAGGACACTTCATTTTATATATTAAGGTTACACAATTTGGCCCATATTTAATTTTCGGTCATATAATTGCACCATTGGTAAGTTGTAGTTTTCATTCACAGCTGCAGTTTTTTATGTGCTAGCAGGAATATTTAATCACGTGTAATTTTGAACAGATTTGTATACGTGCTGTTTACAACACTTGGCATCATACCAGACAATCATATGGCCTCTTAAAGTACGCCACATTAGGTTAAACTAACAACATCCTACGTCGATCATTTACTGTAAAATCAGTTAATTACTCTGAAAGCAGAAAAGTTTTTTGAGAATCTGGAAGAAATTCGTAATCTAACTACAATTTAACGTATAGGACATAGCAGAAAGTGACTGAATGTAGTTGCTTGGATATACTTCATTTCGCAATGGAATATGTTCAAGCAGCTGAATCTAGTAAAGCATTCCCATTGCATAGTTGTTTCAAAGATCATGTAACGGAAAGTTATGGTAATCTCGCTAATGTATTTAGATAGTATCTAATTTTACTCTCACAAAATAGCACTATTTACACCAACTATTCACAAGCGACATATCCATACACAGAAGTACAACTTTTACAAATACTCTTAAATCAAAACACTACCATGCTTAATTTGTGGCTGTAACTAGTGGAATTGCCCTGTATTTTCCCTAGAAAGAATCGAAGTTCTGATAATTTAGAAGATTTATTTATATGTATTGAATAAAGGAAGGGAAGAAACAACTTTCCCAATTGCAAAATCAATGGTAGAAAATACATTTACGCAAGGTGACACTAAAAGTTTAGTTCCCCAAAGTAAAATAAACATTTGGTACGCCATAATGGTGTAAAATGTGTCCATGTGAAATATGGAAACAATAAGGGAAATACATACAGCATCCTCTTTATAGTCGTAGTTCACATTGAAAACGAAAAAAAAAAAAAAAAAAAAAAAATGTTTTGTCACAGCATTCATTCGGGAAACACTGACTTTTTACGTAATGGAGTAATCAATGGCTAGAAATTTTAGTATGAAAAAAATTAACTTAGGGCAATAAAAATATTTTGAGTTTAATCACGTGCATTAATTTTGGTGGTTCTAAAAGTAATGATTTCGTTTGGATGAATTCAAATTTATTTAGATAATTTGCTCTGTTGTATTCGTGCTGAAAATATCAGCCTCATAATTACCTTCCCCGTCCCTTTCATCCTCCACCCCACAGCCTCATGTAATGTCATCTTGCAGGGCATCCAGGTACCTACAGGTGGGCAGAAAGAAGGCTGCACTCGGAGTACGATACCCTGACCTATGGTACCCTTACCCATACGAAATTTAAAACAAGACGAGAATCTTATTTCAGACGAGGATAGACGGCAATTGTCAAGACGACACAGTACATTGGAAGCACCATTTAAGACCTTCAAAATCGTATAACGAACCTTTCCCAGATAATAATTTATTTAAATTAAAGTATTGCATTCGGTTACATGACAAACTTATAAGAAGTCACAATAAACTTAACTACAGATGTCCTCTAAAATGTAGTTACACTGTCATCACTTAGTATCGGCACAGTTTGCAATATATTATTATTTTTTTTAACAGAGAAAAATTTTAAATTTATGACACTAGAGTGAAATGTGTATACCTTGCACTACAGTTCATTCATGAAAGTTTAACTTTGATTGTATAAGTAGGCCGTAATCAGTTTGCAAATTACACATTTGAAAAAGTTGCTTGTTTGACTGTGGCTTAACAGCTCGATCGTCATTCATGTACACTCGGCCACACAAAAAATGTCGCCTCTCTGCAGGCCAGAAATGTTGTGTAAGTCCCACTTCCGGTATCTTCGGCAGCGTACAGAGGCACACATCGAAATAGCAACAACTCAACGAGCTCCTCAGGACTCTCTCGTACCGTTCTTGAGACGCAGGTTCGAATCCCGTTGATGGAATATAATTTTTTTTTGTCCCCACAGAAACAATGTATTAAGAATTACAATGTTCAAAATGTAATAAGTATTTATCACGTATTTCATTCGTAATTATCAAAAACCCAAAATATAAAGTCGAGTTTATTCCTACCATTACGTTAATATAAGCCGAAAATAATTGTCGTAAGTTTGCGAATATGAAATCCGGGTGGCATTCAGTTAAGACGAAATTATTAACAGAATTTTTATTTAAAACAAAGAAACCAAAGAGTTATAACTTTAAACCGTCATAGTATTTTTGAATTGTAATTTACTAATAGTCATAAGAACATTACAAATTACGGATTGTTCACACTGGCAATTTAATCGTTTAATAATACAAGAAAACGAATGTCACCTGGGTAGTTTGTCTTTTACAATTTTTACAATGTAATATTATGAAGCAGATTGCATTTAAGATTCTAGATTAAGTAAGTTATTTCCGTTAAATACATACACCAAACTTACAACATACTATATGACATTACAATCGTCATAAGTAAACAATAAATTACCGATCACGTCAAGCGGTTCGTAGTAGACGGTGATATTGTGAGTCGTTCAATATATATATTCTTTCAGTAAAAATCATGCATTTAGCATAATTTACTACAGCGTGTTGCGTTCATATCCAAAAATAAGTTATTGGTACTGATGATTCAAGACTATTCTAAATACCTTTGCTATATTTTTACGTAATGTTCAGATATCCTTATTTGCCACATAGTAGTCTGAATCAAATACACATGATTGTTCATAATTTATAACATTATTCAATGTTAACACTACACCGTACGTGTTAGCTTTAAGTGGAATTATGAGATAATTATTTTTGTAAATTGCAATTAGAATGTTAATATAAAAAGTTGATAAGGGTAGATATTTGGAATGTCATTTTTATTAACTTTGATTTTATAGGACCTCTTTGACAAATGAATTAAACACATTATGGTACATCGGTAACCTTCAAGGTTGGGTGTTTCTTTCATTGTGATTTAATTAATTATTCAAACCAACTATTAGAATGTCCAGCAACGCTTAACTGTAAACCGGGAACCCCTTGACACGCAAAGCAGTTATTTTCATACGTTACAAATTACGCGATAACGGGTGTCATTGCCACATAAGTAAAGAAAATTGTGATGTGTATACCTTTGTTATAAAATACACAAATGAATCACGCAAGAATTTCTGTAAACACAAAGTTGATTAGATTACGTCAGAAAACAAAGAAGGTCAATGGCATTTTAAACACACGTGTTCATTAATAAACACCTTATTTACTTGCACTGAAGCTCATTAATTGCGCCCTTACCTTTCGAAATATTGTTCGTTCAACTATGTTAAATATATAATTAAATGGATTGCACTGTTTCTAAATTGTGCAAGTGAAGTATATTTAGACAGACATTTCTTGGTTTGTTTAAGTAATGTAATATCAATTTCGTTTGTGATGTGTTTTATGATAATAGTGCTTATGTTATATACAACATTTCGTTTTAGGTGTGTGTTTACACACACATATAAAAACCTAATTTTAAATTGTTACTTTATGTATAGAGTTAATTTTAAATGAATTTTTATCCAAAAGCATCAGTAATATTATCCGTTTTATACAGAAGACTAGCACATCCTGCAATATTTACATATGTTACGTAAAATATGTCACATTTTTAATAGTCGTTTTAGTCAACTAGCAAACATATTGGAAATAGACTTAAAACGTAATTATGTTGACATTTTTTAGTGTATGTCTGCACTACTTTGGCGTCCCTCTACAGTTTAACACTTCTCTTAGTGCCTTTATTAAGCAAACATTTTCAAACGACGAGCTCGTACCTCTAAAGATAGGCCGCATGACCTACACTTATTGCTATCGGCTATTTTGATCATTAAACAAGTAGTACTGCATTGCACTGTCGTAGATACCCATAAAGGCACTAAAATATGTGTTAGACTGTAGAGGGACGCCAAAGAAGTGTGCAGTGACGGCTCATGAGTTGTTTTCATGTTAGGCTGCAGTTTGTCAGCACTTTACTCTTCTGATGGTAATGAAAGATGTACTCGCTACTGAATCGTTTACGATCACTCAGTAAAATGCGGCACCTACATACCAGCGTGTCAGTGGATATAGCGTCAACTAGCACTCAAACCTGTACAGGTTGGACTATCTGCAGCCTCACCTGGCAACAACCCACGAGCCGCCTCTGGAAGTGTGGACATACACTGATAATATGTCAATATAATTATGTTTTAAGTCTATTTACAATATGGTTGGCTGTTAACTAACACGACAATTAAAATTATGGCTTATTTTATGTAACATATGTAAATATTGCAGGATGTGCTGGTCTAAATCTCGGAGCTGGAGCGAATAATCAATACAACAAAAATAATTTTTATTTTATTTTTTAGAAAATACTGTTGCTAACTAAAGCCATATAATATGAAAAAATAAATAAATTTGTACGCAACTGATATTTCCTCTCACATTTAGTTAGTGTTAAAATACAATTTATTCAGCATGAGATATGAGATGGTTAAATACAATTATCTGACAAGACACGCATAGATTTTAACGCTACTAAATAACAAAAGAAAAAAAAGTTGTTAGTTCCACTTAAAGAAAAATGCATATTTGTTTCGAATAATATGAAAGTAGGCCCTAAACAACCTTACACTTCTTTATCATAGGAATGTAGTTATTACATGAACGTATCAGTGG
Source organism: Medauroidea extradentata (assembly GCA_003012365.1). NCBI lineage: Eukaryota > Metazoa > Arthropoda > Insecta > Phasmatodea > Phasmatidae > Medauroidea > Medauroidea extradentata. The sequence continues at coordinate 12,894 of PNEQ01054217.1, read as the reverse complement.
AATAGATGGAGAGACTTCTCTTCCCTACCAACACTTATGTTTTAATAACATTGAGAACAATATTCATAAACAATAGAATTAATCGAAACATAATGTAGCAATATATTGTTTTAAAATATATTACTTGAATTCCTGTATTCGTGATATTTCTATATCAAAGTAGTTTTCTTTTCTTCCTGTTTAACTGTGAATGAGGTCAGTAAACCCGTCCACCTAAATCTTATGATCCATATTAGAACGTGCGGAAGAAACTTCACTTATTAATATCAGAAGTAGTAGGAAATAGCCGAAGCTGGGACAGTGGCTGGGGGCTGTGGAGCCGTGGAGCCGCTGATGATGCAATCAACATGGCCACCATGACATCACAGTCCACCATGTTTGCTGACGTCACATCCGCCATGTTGTTTTTTGGATTTACCAAATTTGGTTTTTCCAAATTTGGCTTTCGATTTTCAAATTTGTTTTTCGACTCTCGTTTGTTTCTCCTGCTCGTCGGCTGCTACGCAGCAGCCATGTTTGTTTATATCGTCTGCTTGTGACGTCACATTTTTTTCGTCTTCTGCTAATGACATCATGATTCCAACGTTGGATGATAGGTAGCGCTGCAGTCGCCATGTTTGTTTTCTTCGTCGTCTGCTAGATGGCGCTGCTATCGTGTGCTGGGCGCAGCCATGTTTGTTTCAATGTTTACTTCTGACATTGGAAGGTAGAGTGCGTTAGTGTCGCAGCAGTTAAGGGCCAAATATCAAGTGTCTGTATATGGGGAATTGAACCTTATGATTTTTTAAAGTTCAAAGTTTCTGGTATGAATACGTATATGATGTTGTTGGGTAACAGGTGTGAATCGGCACGAGCATGGCTTCAAAATCGGCATAAATTACAATTGACATCTTGTCGCCATTGTGGAAATTTTTAAATTTAAGAATTGGGGGTTTTCCGTTCTTCTCGTGCTGCGGCATCTCGACTCTTGCAGGGGCGTGCGGCTTACAATATATCTTGTGTTCTTTTAATATTTCAGCGCCGCTCTTGCCTGTGACTCTCAGTCGGTCGTCATATGTTTTAAAATACCTCTTGCACATGTGAATTTTGTGTCCATGACCTGTCATCTGTTTTCTTATCAGTGCTGACAAATTTTTAATGTAGCAATAATGGCTGTTTTTTCTTCTGTTGTGATCAATAATAAATCAAAGTGTGTTTCTTGTTCCTCGTTAGTTACGCGTCTAGGTATTACTTCATTTTCGTCATTTAAAATAAATTCATTTACTGACACTCCCAGATTTTGCTTCTCAAATATTTTTATCTGGTGCACTGGTGTGGGAAAACCAATATTTTGAAAATTGAATTTATTTTCAAATTGAGTGTACTTGCTGTTCACGCACTCTGGGTGTGTGCCTTCCACATACCATGCCAATGTCGTCCATTTACAGCACATATTGTCCTCGTTTTGTGGATTTATGACAGCGTGTTTTGACTTAATAGCTGCAGGAAGCTCTATATAGCTGGAAGCTCTTGTTGGCACTAGCTTGTTGATGCGCAGTTGTAGGCGCCATACTGCTTGTAGCGTCCAACCAGAGCCCCGGGCCGAGACATGTATTCTTGCTCTTCCTGGCATATTTTTCCTATGCTGGCCGTCACAGCTTCCTCAACGTCGCCTTCATCGTAGAGCGGTACGATTTTTGTTTTAAATGCCTTGTTGCCGTGTTCCTGGTCATGCGGCTCAGGTTTGCCATAGTTGCGTTCGAAAAATATATTGAATTTAATTGCCCCGTTTTCAGCTACTTCTTCCTTTAGTTGGTTTATTAAGTTTGTTTTAATGTTTTCTAGGTAGCTGCAAATATCTGTTTCTACGTCGCTCGTGTTTTCAGCAATGTAGGTTTTCATATTGGCTCTGAATGCTGTCTCTGCTAATATAAAACCATGGACGCTCGCGGCTCCTAGCCCTACTGTAATACGCAGCCTTGCTACATGCCGCTGTACCTGGGGGGCGGAGGGCGGGTCCACACGAGCCTTCTTGGCGGGGGGCGGTGCGGGTCATGTACATTTCTTAACATGTGCCTTTAATTTATCTGCCCTAGAATAAGTTTTCCCCCAGTTACTGCATGTATGTACTAACTTATTTGTGTTAAATGTGCAGCCTGTTTCGTGTCTGCGTGCGTCGCTAGTGTTTTTAAAAGCGGAATTACAGAATTTACAATTTAATGCAGCCGCCTACTGTGTCGTTCCTGTGCAAGATTGTTCATGTCTGTTTAGGCTGTCCTGGCGTGAGAAGTGTGTCACACTTGTGGCAAATATTGTTGATGACATAGTTCGATATGCATGTTGACTCGTGTCGCATTAAGTTTTTAAGTAGTGTAAAACGCCTATTGCAGAAGAAACAGAAAAATAGTAAGGCTGAAGTAGGACTCACCAAAGCTGAACAATCAGCCCCAGAGTTGACACTGGAAGAAAGACTAGAGGAGGGAGGAGAAGAACCAGCGATGCGTCTGCTGTCCACACCTAGGTATTTGACATGCTTGGTATAGTTAATTGTTTCACCAAATAGTTGGAGTTGCTGAATGTTCTGCTGAAGATTACGACGTATAAAAATGATAGCTACTGATTTGGTAATGTTGACAGCAGTGCGCCAGTCAGTAAACCGTTGTTGGAAAAGTTGTAGTGCTTCTTGCACCTTATGCATGGCTAGATATGCTCATGTAGAGCTGGCAAAGATCATGGTTCCGTCTGCATAGGAGGCTATTTGAGCTCGACGCACTTCTGGAAGATCTTGAATGTATATGTTGAAGAGAGTGGGCCCTAGAACACTCCCTTGGGGGACTCCAGCCTTGATTTGACATAAGTGTGACTTAACCCCTGGTAATTGGGTGTAGAAATTTCTGTTGCGGAGGTACGATGCAATTGTTTGAATGTAACAGTCTGGGAGATTAATTTTGCTAAGCTTATATAGGAGCCCTTCATGCCATACACGGCCAAAAGACTTTTCAATGTCTAAAAATGCTGCAGCTGTGTACTGTTTTTTTGTCAAAGGCTGTAGTTATATGTTCCAATATTCTTGTAAATTGGTGAACAGTTAAATATTTCGGGCGAAAGCCAAATTGGTAGTGAGGTAAGACATAGTTTTCTTCTAGGTATTTTTGTAGTCTGTTGTGGAGGACTATCTCTGCTTCTTTTGAAAGCACCCTGAGGATACTTATTGGTCGATAGTTTTGTGGTTTAGTGGTGTCTTTGCCAGGTTTTGGAAAAATTATCACTTTGGCCGTTTTCCATATTGTGGGCCATGAAGTTGTGTAGAGGATGCCATTTATGCAGATAGTGATCGCTCTAATTGTGGGCAGTTCCAGATGTTTCAGTATTCTTGCTTGAATGCCATCCTCTCCTGGAGCCTTGTTTGGGTTAAGTTTACGAATAATGGTGCGCACCTCTTTGAAGTCTGTATATTTTGGTTCGGAGTGTGTGGGAGTCGTAGAGAGGTGTTGAACTTGTTGCTCTATACTCGAAGTGAAGAGTGGGGTTGAGAAATTTATGTTGGGTGCGCTTTCTTCTTCAAATGTAGTTGCCAATAAGTTTGCTTTTTCTTATAGAGTGTGAACTAATTGGCCGTTGTCTTGTAATGTTGATATAGTAATTGTTGATTGGGTGAGTTTTTTTATTTTTTCGCCATAGTGAATTATCAGATGTTTTGAGCCCTGCAAGTTTTTCGTCCCAAATAGTGGCTCTGTATGCATCCAGCTGTGCATGTATTTCTCGTTGTATGGCATTGTATTATTCCATATACTGACGGAGTTTAAGTCTTTTCCAAATATGTCTCGTATGATTTCGCCAGGTGATAAGAGTCTTAATATGTTCTGGTAGGTAGTCAACGAGTGATTGTTTGCGTTGTTTTAGAGGAATTGTGTCCTTAACGGCTGCTTGTATATTCGTGGTTATGTGCTGGGTATAGTCGTCAAGGTCTTGTTTTGTAGTGATGTTCTGTGGTTGTATTATTGTTTGGTTTATTTGTTTAATTAATTTACTTCAATTTGATTTGTGGTAGTAGGAGTTAAGATAGCTTGTTTAGTTTGGATGTATGCACCTTCTAATGTAGCTATAACTGACAAGTAGTCGGAATTAGGTTCGTGAACAACATCCAGTTCGTACATGAAGTTTGTATGCTGGTATATAGTGATGTCGAGGATGTCTGGAGTATTGTTAACAGCCCCAGGATAATGTGTGGGCTTGTAGGGAGCACACACCATATACTGTGAGTGTTCTTGGTGTCTATATAGTGTGCGTCCATTTGTAGTGGTGCCTGTGCAGTTCCATGCTTGATGATTTGCATTAAGATCTCATAATGCAATCATAGTTCGGGATATTTTTGTGAGTGCTGTTATGTTGCATGCCTCAATTGTTCTTCCTGGGGAGCATATATAGCTATCACTGCGCACTGTTGCTTCTTGATAGTAAGGGAGATGTCTATAGCTTCTATGTTGCCAAGATTTGGCAGGGGTAGTAGTTTGTGTTTAATGTAGCAGCGAATAGCTAGGGCTACGTCTCCTCTGGCTGGCGGATCCTGGTTGTCTTGAGTTGGGGTTTGTGGCAGTATGTCTCTCCTATGGATGGTGTAGCCTTGTAGAAGAAATTTATCAGAAGTTCGGAGGTGAGTTCCCATAAGGGTTATTATTTTGATATCGTATCTTCTCAGAAAGTCGTGTAGTTCTACAGTTTTGTTTTTCAAACTACAGGCATTCCATGTAGCTAGCTTATTTAGTTGGATGGTTTGATTATTTGTGACTGCCATTTTTATGAGAGTGAACATATTGATGGCCATTTAAGCTGCTAGCTTTTTTTTTGTGATTGTTCTATATTTGGGTCTGCCCAGGCAGTGAGAAGGTTACAGAAGTCTTGCATGAATTTCTGACCCTCTTCTGTAGAATTTTTTTCATTTTGTTGTAAATTGTTGTAAAGGATATTGCTATATTTAAAGGCTTCTGCTGCCATGTTATCATCTGAGTTTGGTGGGTTTGGAATGACGATTAGTTGAAACTGGTTTTGGTTTACAGCTTGATGTTGATCTGTATGTTGTTGTGGCTGTTGGGGTGCTGGGTGAATTTATACCCTAGTCTCATGTTGTTTTGTTTGTTCATGTTGGCTTTCCGATGCATCTATGTGTATGGTATCTTTAGTTTTTGGGTTTATTTGTTTTTGGGTGTTTGTTGTTTGATGCTGAGTTAGCCTTAGGTTGTGGCTATGGGGCCGATTTTTTTCTGTTTTGTTGTCTTGAGTGGTTTGGGAGCCGACCTCCATTGTGCCTATTTGCTTGGTCAGGAGAAAGAAACCTTGTAGTTGTAGTCGTCTGTTGTGAGACTAGCATATCTGTTGTTGCTGAGGAAGTTTCTCGAATAATGTGTGTCTTGCATTGGTGGTTGTGCTTGTGTGGCATTCCTGTACTGCCATGGGTTTCTGTGTGTCCTTGGTGGAACTTGTTGCCAGCTGTCTTGAGTGTTAGATTGGTGTTTTTGATGATGTTCATTTTGGTGGTGAGGTTTGTACCTTTGTATGTTTTGTGTTTTCCTAATTTGTGGAAAACGTAATCGAAGTTCTAGTATGTAGTTCTTGCATCCCTTGTAGTTGGCACAATATGTCTGTTGGCAGTTAGTGAATGTTGGCTCAGACGAGGTAGATTTGCATTGTACAGTTTTATGTCGGCCAGAGCAGTAACGTGCCCAAATTTGTTGCAGTTTCCACATTGGAGGGGGTCCTTAAGGTATTTGTATGCAGCTACTCTGACATGTAGGCCTAGAACTGTCTTGATGTTCATTGCATGGTCACTGTTGGGCAGTAGGTCCAGCTGAAATATGTAAAGAGGTGCTCTATTTCTGTTGTACATTTGGTGAACAATTATGGCAGGGATTTTTTTTTTGTTGCTGTAGGTCAGAATGGATGCGGTTTGGGTCTGTTCCAGCTGGAATATCTTTAAGTCCCACCTCAGTTGGTTTTTCATTTGTTGATCTTGAGAGAAAGTATTAAAATTGGTTAGCTACAATAGTGCTTAAAGCTGTACGATAATTTTGTATACTGTTGAAGACATAAAAGGTTCCCATGCAATACTTTTAGCTGTGAATACTATTGTGTGAGAGTTAAGTGCATCATACAACATGTGGTAGGGTTTCTGGTTGTTGTGGAGCACTGTGATTGGTGCTGTCTTCATGTCAGATTTCCCATTTGACTGGGATGATGTCTGATCAGTGTTGTGTGCTTGTGTGTCAGATTTGGCAGATCTGCTTTGTGAGGTCATACTAGAATCCTCATTGTTTGGGATTTCAATATGATGGCTGAGGCCTTGGGTTTTTGTTAACTGCAGAGGCCTGCCTATGTTTTTGCGTTTCCTGTTTCGTCCATCGTGATGACAACTGATTCTCTATCTGGGTTATGGTCTGTGTTGTTTACAGTCATGTTAGAAGGTAGTGAGCATATGCTATTATCGTACGTATCGCCTGTCGAAATGTCCATTGTCAGAGCACAAGTCTCTTGTCAAGTGGTCCACCCTCAGTCCGACCAGAGCACCAGGACTAGTTAGCTGGTGTTGGCGGCTAGGCACGGAGCACTGCGCTCCCGGTGGTTCCACTTATTTACCCTATTTTCACCCGATCGCGGTAGTTCAACAGCTGGCCTGCAGTTGAGAGACTTGCTGGAGTCTTCAATCAGCTACATTCTGCACTGTTTCACTCGCTGTGGTGTACTCAGGATATTGGAGAAGATTACTGGTGATGGAGCTATGAAAAGTGATCTTTACTGTAACCACTGCTCGCTCGTGACTCTTCCAGATCGCGTCTTGTGAATGACTCAGTACTGGATCTCCTCTCAGTGCTCCTGGGTCTCCATGCGACATGAAAAACAAGGGTTTATATATTCTGTACCCCGTATTCTGTCCCAGCCAATAGCATTGAGTCATATCCTGATTGGCTGCGCAGGTAAGAGTATATTCTTATTGGCTAATGCTGTCCAGCTGAGGCTTAGATATTTTATTATAAATTAACTAATTTTTGATTATTGGTAACCAAATGTTTTTAAATTCAATGCTTTGTTGGCTAAATACATTTCCGTCACTAAATATGAACGCCGATTCTTTGATTTTCCTTACACTTTTGTTTGTTTCCTGCCCCAGTGGAGTAGTCATCCCGAAAGGACAACAATGAAAACCTGTAAAGCGGTGTTACTTTGCCTAATTTTGGGGCTACTTTGCACTACATATTTTTGTTGTAAGTGTAGGTTTGCAGAATCGCAAATTGTTGAAGCCTTCGCCATTGATAGCTTTAATAATAAACAATACTTTAGAGTGACTATTATCCTGGAATTCCAACAGAGAAAGACATTAATCTAATAGTGCAAAGTTACCCATCGGGGTGCAAAGTATCCTCTTCTTTGAGGTGTCCAGTTTATAGCAAACAAGTTCGCATAGCAGCCAATAAGGGTAGCAAAGACCTCCTAAATAGGCTTCCACCAGTGCCAGAAAAAAAAACTGTTAAATAAAATATCGAAACTTCACTGTAGTATAGAAATTGTCCTGACCACCAAAGACTTCAATAGTATTTACCAATCCATTTCAAATTTTATCGAGAAAAGGTCACAGAAATGCAAAAACAAGCAAAAATAAAAACTTGCTAACATCTCAAGCATAAATAAAAAACGCCAAAAATTCACAACCAATCAGCATAATTGTGAATACATTGAGCAAAATATTGTCAGAATCAGAGAAATTGGTTCTACAGAAAGGAATTAATATCTGTATCGCTCCATGGCGGATACCTCTCCTGGGAATTTATTCCCGAATATCCTGTTTGTATACACACTGCACAGAAATAAGAAAAACTTATGTAACCTTGCAAAAACATTCACAAACTTTTAAATTGTGTCTGTCATGATTTTTCATCACTGTTATGCCCGATTATACAAAGTGGTCCTGAACTACAGGTACAAACGCAGGGAGGTGATGTCTTATGGAAAATAAAGTAGGACATATGCAGTACACTTTGTACCTAAGTGTAATATTGTGGGAGTAATGAGCCGCAGAATATCGAATTTGAAAACCATATTTATTTTAAATATCGGAAACAGAATTATGTAAAACGACACTACTCTGAACATTGATTTGTGTTATAATAGTCTTCAAACCCACATTAAATACTGGTTGATACCTTCAGCCATTACTAAAAGAACAGGGGTGGCCACCCTCTAAGCGGACTAAACGATTGTGCCATCGGGATAGTGGAACATTTGACAATGTTTTATTGAGTAATGGGAGCTTTGTAATAAAAATGGTCCTCGCTCGTAGTTTTCGTGAAAAATGCACGCGAAGCTTTGGCTGAAGCGATAGAGTACCAGGAGAACATAGGCAATACTGCGTACATTGTGTTTGGAAGTGCTCAATTGCTCTATCCAAAATGGGTTAGAAAACATTACATTCGAAAAAAATTTCGTATAGTAACTTGTAATGGAGATATCCACCCTTACAAAGCGACGTTTTACCGAACAAAAATTTAATCTAACAGACAATAAGAACGGTATTGTGAATGATTACATTGATCGTAAGTATTTGCACAGCCACTATTGTGGTGTACAACTTCGAGAAAAACAAGGGGCTGGTACGGTCCTACCAATGTGTGTGTTACTTGTAGGTATTTTGTATCGCTTTTCAAAGATGTAATACAAATGCACAATAAAGTCACATTCACGCAACATGTTCATGTGAACTATTGAGAAGAAACACATGTGAAGGTGCACTTTATTAATACGTTTACCCGAATTTTTCAGCATCACCTTCACTTCACAGAAAGTCGTTTTACAGAAATTAATTTTTCCTAAACAGTCGTTTTCCCGATGCTTTCGGGAAAACGGTTTTCGGGTAAATGGCGTGTACCCGAACAAAAGTTGCAGGATCGAATCCCACACACAATAGAATTCGCCCTTAACTGAAACACTAGCGTAATCTAGCAGACGATGCAAACAAACATGGCTGCCCCGACTGCAATGTCCTCGAAATTTACGTACCTAGGTTCAGCGGTTTGGACTGTGGCTTGACATGTCAGTCAGAGGTGCTAGAGTGAGAGAGGGAGTGTGTGTGTGTGTGTTTGCATAGCTATTTGTGTACCAATATATGTACACCGTCAAGTGTCCAGAGATAATTATTTAAGATGTTGTAACGTGTGCTAATGCTTGATATTTATGTAATATTTATTTATTTTTGTTAAAGTTATTTTTGCCACTAATTGTTATTGTTAATAGGTTCATTATTTTGGAGCCACGATTTAATGTTAACAACTATTTAATGAGTTTTTTTAAAGATTGTGAATACTTCTATGATAATAATTTTTATAAAAATCTGTTTACATGTTTCAAGCCAGACCTTATTACGGTGTACTATATGGCATCGCGCAGGTTTCCATGGTTACAGTGACGCACGCAGCATTATTTATTGAATACTAATTTTTCTGATTCGTTAATTTAAATTTAGAGATTTTTTTTTACAAGCAATAAGAATACATGTAGCATGAGTGCTAGGACTTTTGCTTTTTCGGCGTAGGTAAGCGTACGTGGGGAGTCCACGCACGCCTAAGGAATTTTAAATATTATAATTGCCGAGTGCGTATCGTCCAGATCGCCTTTAGGGTGAAGACGGGCCAATGGGCGAAGTTCTTGAAGAAAAGAAGAGGCTCTGGACGCGGCATATGCGGAAATATGTAATATTTTAGACGCCCGCGAACAGATGAGGATGGTGCCAATGTACTTGAGTTCGCACCGACCCGATGGTCATAAGGGAAGATTGCTTCGGCTACAGTGAAGTTGAAGTCATGTGTACTATGGTACATAAATATGTCGGGAACTTGGAGGGCAATGAGTGTCAGTAGGCTACTTAAATTTATATCTCAGCTAAGTCTGCAATTGTAGTATTAATACTGAGCATTTTAGTTATTTTTCTAGAGACCAAACCATAATAGTTCAAATAAAATAAAACAAAGGACTACATCATGCTATACTCACGGTGAACCTGTCTTTTAAAGAACTCATCTCTCCAAAGGCTACAAAACATTTATTTCAAAGTTAAAGACATTATGTTTTTTTTTAAAGGCTGGCTATCAAGAATAGTAAAATTAAGTAGTATTTTAATTTGAACCCCTCTGGTATTCCAAATAGTATTTTTTCAACACAGTAATGTTTCTAGTGGCATATTATTATTTTTTATTCCAGTTAGTACATTTTTCGGGTCTATTATAATGTCTTTTAGTACCTCCATACTGTTATGCTATTAATTCTGGTCTCTAAACAAAGGTTTATGTAGTGGTGTAGATTAGATATAGTGTTTTGGTTTCTGAGGGCCAACTGATAGAGTAAGTTCCTAAGGTAAGTGCCTGCAAGTTACGTCATCTGCAACTCACTTTTAGCTACTTACCCCAGCTGACGCTAGTAGCATACGCTATTCTCTACTCTAACTCATATTACACTACAATGTTTGGGATACAATAAGCACTAAAGATTTAGCAGTAAAAATCACTAGCTGTTATTTCTTATAATACTTCAACATAAACAACAACTACCTTAACCCTTCGTTGGTGGCGGCGAACCACCGAATGTAATTCCGTGTATTTTCCTATTTAATTGCGTCATTACTGAAATACACTCAAATGAAATGAACTTCTCTTTCATACACTTTAAACCTTTTATTCATTATTTTATGTAGGTACCTACTGACTATATTATATTGCTTAGTACACGCCAACGCAAAGTGACGCGATAGGCCCGTTGGGAATATATATCATTGCTTACACATTGCTTCTGGCCATCAGCTTTGCTGCAGGCCCTGTAGCTCAAAATAATCCAGACGGTAAGATTTAGTTTCCCACATTCAGTTTCCGACATGTTTTGCCTTCTGCAATCAATGCAGTTTCTTATAACACTCTCAAAAGTATTAGAATCAGTCATTTTAGAAATAAAGTAGGTCTATTTCCTACCAAATTGAGATATAGAGTTAAACACACGTATTATGAAACCACGTTAAGCGTCGTTTGTGAGTGAATCAAGGGACAGAACTGTGAGTTAATTAGAGATAAACCATATTTCATTGACTTCCTCTGTACAAATATATAACACCCACAATTTATTCAGGTAGAAAATGTACTTATGTTATTTTCAAATGACTGGCTTATTAGAAATTACTGTTCATGAATAATTTAGCCAAATTATGTGAAGCTATTGGTATTATTTTAATTGATGTGTTTTACGGTTGCTAACGTGGTACCGGAAAACAGATGTCATTCCAATACTCAATATTAGCACTTCAAGGGAAAAGGGTTTGACGGCCTTTATGGACGAGGTATTAAGAAGCGATGATTGTGAAGTGAGGTGAAGATACAGCACAACATCCATGCCCGCGCCTGGATTCCAAGCCAGGACCTCTCGCACCGTAGACTGGCGCCCAACTTACTACACTAAGAACACTAGCTTGCATAGCTGGCAGCAGAACTAAACAAAACTTGAATTCTTGATTAACTGTGTTTGTTAGTGACGGTGATGTGTTTGAAATTCGAATATAATGAGTGCACATTTACGTGATTGGCTATAGTACATGTCGTATAATTTCGAATCAATGCACAAAAACCCATATATTTCAGACATTAAATAGTGGGTATCAAGTACACTATAGTCTATAGCAACCATTCAACACGCGTGCATTTAACGAGTAGATATTGTAAGTCACACTCTCAGAGCAGTGTAACATAGATGTCAACATTTGACTGGCCCAAATTAATTAAAACACGCGGTTATGTATGTTTACATGCAACAGGAGGATACAATATGGCAGAACAAACTAAGAATGTATTCTGAGTGCTCACTTTGATCCGAACCACCTATACGCGATACAAATAATAGGAAACTAGTGGGCGAGTCAGACCAGAGCGACAGAAAGAGGAGGCGGAGGAAGCAGGGGGCGGGCGCACAATTGCTTGCGACAGGAGGGAGGGATTGTGACGTCAGGCAGACAGAGCACTGTGTGTGTTGACCAGTGACCAGCATAACTGAAGAGCGTACAGACATGCTGGAGGTTACACAGAGACACGCGGCCGCAGCTCGCAACTTCTGGACACAGAGGAATAATGTCTGTGCCTGCAGTTCCCCAGTCTGGACTGACATATACTGTACTAGTGAGTGGTCCCTGCTCTTAGCATGCACCTGTATGTAGCATGCAACATACACTGTAGAATATGCAGACATATAGAGAGTATCACATAGACATGAGACCCCAGGTTGTAGCATCTGGACACAGAAGAATGTTGTCTGTGCCTGCAGTTCCCCAGTCTGGACTGACATATACTGTACTAGTGAGTGGTCCCTGCTCTTAGCATGCACCTGTATGTAGCATGCAACATACACTGTAGAATACGCAGACATATAGACAGTATCACATAGACATGAGACCCCAGGTTGTAGCATCTGGACACAGAGGAATGTTGTCTGTGCCTGCAGTTCCCCAGTCTGGACTGACATATACTGTACTAGTGAGTGGTCCCTGCTCTTAGCATGCACCTGTATGTAGCATGCAACATACACTGTAGAATATGCAGACATATAGAGAGTATCACATAGACATGAGACCCCAGGTTGTAGCATCTGGACACAGAGGAATGTTGTCTGTGCCTGCAGTTCCCCAGTCTGGACTGACATATACTGTACTAGTGAGTGATCCCTGCTCTTAGCATGCACCTGTATGTAGCATGCACCATACACTGTAGAATATGCAGAAATAAAGACAGTGTCACCGAGACATGAGGCCACAGCTTGTAGCATCTGGACACAGAGGAATAATGTCTGTGCCTGCAGTTTCCCAGTCCGGACTGACATATACTGTACTAGTGAGTGGTCCCT
>PNEQ01054216.1:0-18683 GCA_003012365.1 Medauroidea extradentata | reverse complement strand
GTGCACTGTCACGATGAGTATGTTCGCATAGCTCCTCATTTGGCCACACATTTTGACACTTCCAACTATGCACCACATAATCTCCAAGGCTTTCCATGTATAAACAAAGGTATTTCAGGTGTTATGAAGGATGAGTGTGGTAGCAACATCATCACTGCCTTTGTAGTTTCTGCCCTAAACTTTATACTTACACCCTACAAGATGGGAAATGTATGCATGAAGCTAAAGGTGTAAAGGATAACGTGCTTACCATGCTCATGTTTAATGATTATTTGGAATGCTTAATGCAAAATTCATGGGTCTGGGGCACCCAATATCATTTCTGGTCGCACGACCACATTGTATATACAGAACGTGTATCCAAAGTAGCGTTGTCGGCAGCTGACAATAAGCATTACATCAACACAGACGGTATCACTATTTTGCCATGGGCTCATTTTTGTGTTCCACTGCACGGTTAAAGTTATGAAAGAAAAATAGAGACATTACTCACGCCTGCCTGTCTGCCCACATGCCTGACTGTATGCATGCCCGCCGACCTGGCTGCCTGGTGAGCTGTGTGGTTGTCTATATGAATGTCTGCTCGCTCGCCATTCGTCCTGGATTTGAACAATGGGAGTATCTCAAAGCAGACCAGGGATGTCTGTATCTCTACACTACGGCTGCTCGCCTTCTGCACCTATACTACAGTTTGCCTAAATTCCACTGGAGCATTCATGCTTAGCATGGTGCTGGATCGCACATGTCCTAGTAGGGGAATCTATGTCCTCTGATCTGTGTAGTGTTTTCCACGGTCAACCGTATGTGTGAATCAATGCTATGTGTGTGGTGTTACACACACAACTGTGTGTGCGTCAAAGTGTTCAGCTGCAAGTATATGCCTAATGGAGCACTGCTTTGTGCTGGACTATGAAAAAATATGGTTGTGAGTGTATCTGTTTTTAAGGGTAATGGTGCATTGAGAAAATAAATGTTAGTTTTGAAGTGAAATGTTGTAGTTATTATTTCATTGTTCCCTTTCATTTAAAAAATTTAATATAATTAAATATAATATTAATACAAGCGATAATGTGGAGAGAGAGATAGAGAATGATGCTGTCTACTCACCTCGGGAGACAGCTGCAGAATGCGAAAAGAATATGGTCAATGGGGTGTACAGGATGTAACAGAAGTGATGGTCAGTAATTCACACATGGAAAGTACTGGCCAAAAGAAGCTACAAATTTCCAATAAACATGGGTCCGGAAATCAACCATTGTCGAGTTCTCATAACAAGTAGAATTGGGAACCAACTGCAAACGTGTTTGGATTCCTAGGTAATTACGCTGGTATCTCAAGGTATGGGTTCGCCTATCAGGTTGTTGACACATCCGCAACATTTCCCCTTATTCCCTACATGCACTGTGCCATACGGACAATCAGTTACGAAAGTAAAGGCACCGTGGACGGAGGTTACACTAATGAAGAGTACGCTAACATGCACTTCATGTATGGCAAAGCTAATGGCAGTGCACTTCAAGCCGCAGGCAGCCCGACAAACATAAATTTACGAAGTTACATCAGCACCTTCGAGAAAGTCGGAGTTTCGCACATCATGTATGAGAAGGTAGTCCCAGATCCATAACACCTGATGTTGAGGAAAGTGTGTTAGACATTGTAAACGAATGTCCGAGTACTTCAACAAGGAGGAATGCTATCCAGGAGCGTGTGCTGAGTCATATGAGTGTGTGGCGGATTTTACATCAGCAATTACTGTATCCGTATCATCTCCAGCGTCTGCAAGCTCTCAACAATGCAGACTTCCTTCCTAGAGAGAATTTCTGCCAATGGATGTAACAACAGTGTACTTTGAACCCCAGTTTTTAAGCAGTATTCTGTTCACAGATGATGGCATTTTCAATTTCCATAACTGTAACATTTAAGCCGATGTCAATTCTAATACGACATACATGTCACATCACCAAAGTTTTTCGTTGAATGTCTGGTCCGGACTGCTTGGAGGCCCCATAATTGGACCACACTTCCTACCACAGAGACTAACCGGAGATCGGTACATGCAGTTTCTGTGTACTGTACTTCCAGATCTGCTTCATGATGATTATGTTCCACTGAACATGTGGTTTATTAATGAGGGTGCTCCAGCATATTTTCAATTATGTGTGCGCCAGCTTCTAACTCAATGGTATGGTCAACATTGGATAGGTAGGGGAGGACCTGTGCCATTGCCTCCAAGGTCACCAGATTTAAATCCCATGAATTTCTGTGTGTGTTGGGTCATGTCAAAAGCTGCTGAGGTCAACTCTCTTGAAGAATTACGCTTGCGGATTGAAGCAGTCTTCCAGCATTTACAGAATACACCAGAACTGCCTGAGAGGATTCACAATTCGTTTAAGAGACGAGTTCAATGTTGCATTCAGACGCATGGGCAACATTTTGAATACAGTCTTTAAAGATTAGAAATTCCATGTGTTCCTACATACTGTTCAACTGCATCAACAGTTGATTTCCGGACCCATATTTATTATACATTTGTAGCTTCTTTTGGCCAGTGTTTTCCATATGCGAATTATTGACTATCACTTCTGTTACACTCTGTATTATGTTGGTTGGAGTAAGAGGTATGGGCATTTTATACTGGTGTTTGTCCAGCAAAACTCAGTCGAGCTTCGGAAGTCGGGAGGAGAGGACATCTTTAGAGGTGAGTTTGCAGGGGAGAGTAAGGGAAATTATGCTATAAAGATGGAGGGGAGAAGCTCCAGGGTATGCCAGAGGGAGGGGGTACACTATGTTAGCATTAAGTATAGGCTAGAGGGGGTGTGATATAAGGATTGTGGGGGGTAGTACAAGAGGTATGCTATAAGAATGGAGGGAAAGTATGTCATTAGGTATGGGGAGGGGAAAGAGTTGGAGGGGTATGCTAGAGGGGGTATGCTATAAGGAAGGGGAGAAGTTACTTGGGGTATGTTTTAATGTAAGGATAGGCTGGAAGGATGGAGGAGATAGAGGAGAGGCTATAGGGGTATTTTATAAGGTAGATTGGAGGGAGAGGGTGGAGAGGATACAAAGGTATGCTTTCATTCAAGGGTAAGCTGGGGGGAGGGGGTGTTAGAGGATACAGGGATATGCTATAATGCAGGGGAATGCTATATGATATGGGGAGAGGCTACAGGGGTATGCTTTAAGACAGGAGATATATTGTAGGGTGGTATGCTATAAGGATATGCGACAATGATAGAGGAAAGGGGTATGCTATAAGGGCTAGATAGGCTGAAGGGGAAAGGTATGTTATAAGGAGGGGAGCTAAGCTATAAGAGCAGATATAGGATACAGGGAAAGGGACATCCACTTCCCCTCATGGCATTTAGGCACAACTTGTACCAAAAGGGTCCATTCCCCTCACTTCCCTCACTTCCCCTCCCCTCTCCTAGGAATGAGGCTTAAGCTCTCAGCCAATAACAGGCCTCAAAGCACCACAAGGGGGAGGGGAGACTAATGCTATTCAAATGCAGTTTATGCAGGTTTTTCTCTCAGGTGGACCTGAATCCGCATGCTCCTCCTACTGTTACGAATTTCGGTTATGGTCGAAATTTATGTCTTTGAATTTACGTGTTGTGTACTCATGGTGGTTGAAAAATTTGACATAGTAGTATCAACTCAATGTAACATTTTAATGGCTAATATTTACGCCTAAGTTATATTTGTAGTCATGTGAACGAAAAAGGACAAAAGGCTTCACTGGAAAACGAAACACTGATGTGTTTCTACAAATGTTCCTCGCATTAGAACAACCCGTATTCGAACATTTTCAACCTGCTGTCCTTTGACGTAGTAACTCACATTTCTTCAACTCAAAAATTTAATTACTTTCGATCAATGCATTGGACAACTAGGCAAGATATCTATTTGCCATCTAGTACAGGTATTCAAAAGTGATGAGCAGTGTTCAAGGTCAGTGACCTGTTTTGTTGGAAGGAGGAGACTTGTTGCTAATGTGGAGGGGGTAAAATAGGGAGGGGTGACTTGTACGTGCTTCTGTGCTAGTGGAAAGAGAAGTTCTCACACTGTCCACTAGGTTTGCTCAATGCCAACACTAAAGCGACGGTGGCGATTACAGCGGGCGAGCTTGCAACTTCACTTTCCTTTCAGAAAACCACATAGATATTTTAACCTGGCTGTGTGACTTCTGTACCTATACATATTCAATGTCGTACTCTGTGTGGGTCACTGCAGGGATTCTTGAGTGTCTTCATGCAGAAACTACATAACCACTACTTGTTATTATGTATATATTTTGTAAATTAAAAAAATCAAACATTCATGGAGTGGAGTTTGAGAAGGGATTGACTGGAAATAATACATACATTTGGAACTATCTTTTGTGTTTATTTTAATAAGGGTACACCCAAAATAATAAGGTTACAAAGTTTTATTAATTGTGTCATGTGCCTTGCAGTACAACAAACAGTTTATTGTAGAGAAAATATTTAAACTAATTTACTTCTCCAGTTTCAGTATTAAAAGAAGCGTGGCGGATTTTTAAAATTAATAGTGCTAAGATGCATGGTGTATTATTTTAATTACTAGTAATGGTATTAAAAAAGAAATTCTCTATAACTGAGCTGATACTCGAAAATACCTTAAATGTTATTTAAATTTCTCAGCCATATAAATTGGTTGCATAAAGTTGTTTACCCTTTCGAAAAAATTTCTTGTTTGTACAGGCTAAAAGTATGTCTCAAATTACTTACTGCAGAGTTTATATGTACATTCTGGAAAAAATCTATCTGGAAGATAATGGTCTGGATAGATGAACAAAAAAAAGAATGTAAGACTAATGTGATTCGTCTACTTAACACCATGGCAGAAAACAGTACGAAATGTCTGCAAGCGAGGAACATATTAATGCTTTTATTAATAAAATAGTTGATATGAATATTATGAAAAATATAATTATGTGCATATTTTGTACTTACAAGAAAGAAAATTATGAATATTCGATAAGTGACTAGATTTCGTCATACAAGAAGACAATACGGCGTTACGCTACCCCAAGCGATCACTATCGCAGATTATTGCGCATATACTTCTCTACTGTGACAGTAAACTACTCGCATTTTTATACTGTGACAATTTATTGTACACGCACAAGCTCCTGTAGAGCGAAAACTACCACTGATAAAACTGCAGAGACCTGTCCATTGCGAAATTTAAACTATTTGTAGGCCTATGGACACGAGTTTCCCTCTGAAAGCCGTTGTTGAGTTGGAATCTCAGAATTCATAAATATCATAAAAAAATTTTGGAATTACTTGCAAATGTGTATTCTCAAGACATACATAAAATATTTATATCAGCAGTAATATTCCAGTCGGCGAAACTATTTAGAAAAGAAGACTGTGAAAATATATTGAAAATTATTTCTAGCAGCATATATATATATATATATATTTTTTTTTTGCATCTTGAACGTGAGCATTTATTCATAGGTCTCTTTATTACTAGCAGCTGGCTCTCCAAAACTCAAGAAATATTGTGTGTAAACTTTAATAGACATATTTACGAAAGGATTTCTATACCCTTTCGCACTATACAAGTTGGCAGTTGCAAAAATAGACTTCTCAAGTACAATTTAACCACCGTAAGAAGCTGCTATCCTATGTTGCTTTGATGAAACCAAATGATGACGACTTGTAAGTAAAGATGTGCTGAAGTAAATTTTACATTGATCTTATCTTTGTAAGAGAAGAAAATTACCAACTAAAACAAAAGTACCGAGTAAGTGTGGTATGCACGGTACCTTTAAAAAAAGAGCAGAGAAAATTTCTACAACAAGCAAATGTATATCCCTTATGTTGTGTGGGAGAAATACAGTCCCTCTTGTTTGAAAAAAAAAACTGCCATTACTATATGTATACCATAATAAACAAGTGTTGAATTCAAACTCATAACCACTGCGTCATCAGACAAATTACCACCACACTATTCTGATCAAAATAAAAATACGAAAATATTATGTGTAGTCTTAATAATATTGCTGGAAAAAGTACGAAAAACTAACTCGATATCTCTAACACAAATTGAAATGTCATAAGCTACCATGTTATTAATACATCTGCAACTTTCCTTCCTTGCATTTAACATGAGAAAAAATAAATCAATTAAGTTGTTGATACACACATTAGAATATCGTGTGGTTAACACAGAATTTTAGTAGTTGTCACAAAACTGTTTGTCAGAGTTTACAATGTGTAATAGTTTTCAATAAACAATTCAATGGACACTGCTTAAATATTTAGTGGTATCGAAGTCAGTAAATTCTATTGCAAAGTGTAGTAATTATTTAAATGATTAATTATATAAGTCAAGAGAAATGTCTTTCCATTCAAAGGATTCGGGAAATATTACCTACAAATTGTCGAAGTGCAACTTTACATCAAATCTATGGACATAGTTCAAAATAATGTGGCTTTCTGAACGACGCTACGAACTCACCAGCCACGTACGAGACTCAATTCAAAACAGCGGCCAGAACTACCTAAAAATGTTTGAAAACATCATAAGTGAAAGGAAAACTAACTCACCCATCTTAATTTAAGTGCAACAAATTATTCGTAGGGGATGACTTACTGGATATTTTCGTTTAGCAGAAGTGCTGGAGCTTGGTAACACTGACATATCATCAAGTAGTAGGCAGTAGACGTAGAAACCAATCAATAAAAAAGGAAATTACAACAATTCTAGAAATAATATCATTTTTGATACTTGCAAAGGCATCATCAATAAATGATAACTAGACAACCAATCCAATTTTCAGGATAGGTACTGTGCCTTCTACCATGTCACGAAATATATTTAAACTGCTGTGAATGTGAAATTTCTATAATAGTAAAAATAAACTGGAAAAAAATTCAAATGGAAATGTTGTAGAATAGTTTGTTTAAAAATTGTAGGCATTACGCACTCCAGGGAAAACTGAGTGTATGATCTATGAAAGATTTTTGCAATGGGGATGTATGAGAATATGGGTATTCATGGATATACGCCATTTCTTGCGATTGTTGCCAAGTCACAGATAAACTCACAAAAACATTGAACTCAAAACTGAGTGTGTTCATGAAACTATTGTACCTAAACTACGACTGAAAATAAAATAGTACTGTACTAAAATAATTCACAAATATGATGTAAACAAATGAAGAAAACAGCAGAAATGTATAATGCGGCAAATAATCTATAAACACCTATTTACAAAATTAAATAAAAATGCAATAGCCTTAAAACATTTGTCAAGGGGATGTTCAACAACTGATTCTATTGGCTGGTATGCCGGCGAAATTCCGGCGAAACTTGAAGATGCTTTTGTTAGTTCTTTTAGCTAAGCATAAATTAAATATTATATATGTTTGTGATAAAATCAAGTGCAAGGGTTTTAGGTAAAATCTACCTTATTACCAATTAATGACGTGCAAAATGTTTCTAAAATTTTTAATACAATAACTGAAAGCAGGTTCCGTAAGTAAAACTGCGTAAAGAAAAATAACGTTAAAAATGTATGTCTTATAAAACTGGTTTCGTCTTATGGCAGTTCGTAAATTAATATAATAACACATTCCTGTATTTTAATGATCCATGAATTAGTTTACTTATTGTTGGACGTATATGTTACATAGTCTCAATTAAAAGTAGAAAATAGTTGTGCATCAAAACTATTTTTTGATTAGTTGAAATTAGAAATACAACATTTCATATTCTGGAAATTAAATAATCTGTTTTGAAGAACAGTCATATTTTCTGCCATATGATATCGAGAAATACATTGGGCAACACAAATTTAATTCATAATGCTACGAACACATTCCAAATTTTTCGTAAAACTATCCAGCGGTAACATACTATTACAACAAACTCAAATAAACAGGTATATGCCCAAACTTAATTATCAAATGTACAATTTTGCAAAAAAAAATATTTTACAAAAAGTGAAGGAGGAGGTTGGAATGCCTTCCGAAACGTCGGGAAGAGGAATGGTAGTGACGCCGCTACAACCCAGGAGCCAATATTTCATAAACAATAGCTGTGGAAGCCATAAAAGATTACTAACAATAAACTAATTGTCATGATGTCAACATATTTCCCTAGTCTTATTTGACGTGTATAGTAGTCTATTTTAGTTTTTAATTTAGATACCTGAAAACTGAGATCGTCTCAAAATCTTATGAAAATTAAAAATATACCGGCGTGTTAGAGATTACAGTTGCACAATGTAGACCTACTTCATCAACATTGCCACGGTCATTTACATAAATTTATTTTATAACCTTTTCATAAAACTAGCTAGATACTAAAATTGCAACTGTGCCGCATCTGTTTCCGTATGTGATAAGAATACCTACAATAAGTAGGAAACAAGGGAAGAACGCCTAGAAGCCAAGTGGAGTATTCGTGATGGTTACATACCAACAGCAGCAGACGTGCATGTGGCAGTGGAAGTTATGAACTAGGACATATAAACTTAAAAGTTTGGATATGATGTTCAGCCATCGTGGTCGTGGACATGCCCATAGGAATTATATTTTCTCATTATTAACATTTTCATAATGCGCAGATACGGTTAACGTTAAGAGATACACTGCAATTGTCTAAATAATTTCATTGTCGATTATTTACATTAGTTAATGTCTCGTAGCCTACTCTCATAGCGTAGAGCGAGAAGTATTAGGTTTGAAGCCTGGTTGCAGCTTGAATGTTGTGTTGTCCTTTCACCTAACTTTATCGTCATCTGTTTTTAAGACTTATTTGTTAATAAAACCGCCTCACCGCACATTGCTTCCTATAACACACATTTTAACTCACAATTTCGACCTTGAATATTCTTTTTACAATCGATGAAATGCAATTCGTTTTCAGTGGTTATTCGATAAAAATTCCTACAGTTCTCCATTACTGCTTTGCTCGCGAGTATTATTCATAACTGATAATATTTACTAGTAGATATATAATGGAGCTCCAAGGAATGATGAGGGGGGTGGGGGACGCGGGGACACACTGTGGTCATATTTGATGATGTCACCCTTCCACCATATTGAATTAAGTAACTTCCATTCGCCATTTTTATGACGTCGCCTATCATTTATCGTGATGACATCATTTGTCGGCCATCTTGTATTCTAGAATTTTATACTCATGCTCCATCATTGCATCTGGTCCCCTGTCCAATCCCCCACATGATTCTCCTGCTTTATCTTTCCATCTGATCCACAACTAAATCCCCCAGGTCATGGGGCAGAGGACATGGGGACACAATGCGACCAACTTAGATTATGTCACCCATCCGTCATATTGGATTGATGACATCACCCATCCTTTATCTTGATGACCTCACTTGTCTGCCATCTTGTATTTTAGAATTTAACACTCATGCTTTGCCATTCCATCTGGTCACCTGTCCAATCCCCCGTGTGATTTTCCTTCTCTATCATTTCATTTAGTCTAGAAATCAATCTCATTTCAGCTGCGATGGTCCCCAGTAAAATCCCCTCTCCCCCAAAGTGCTGTGCTCTGTCATTCCATCTCGTCTCCATTACAATCCCCTATGTGATTCTCTTGCTCTATCATTCCATCTGGTACACAACCCAATCCCCTCTGTGCTATGGAGGTGGTCCCCAGTCCAATCCCACTAGTAATTTTCATGTAAAGTCTGACTTTTGTGAGAAATCGGGCATAACTGATCGTGAAAATAGTGTAGATCTGATGTAGCCATCTCTTGCTACATAACCACATACTTTAGTTGAGGCCTCAGTCACAAGTTCGACACATTTTTCGACTGCTTGAGTATGACAGGGAAACTTTTTGATCTCTCTGATGGGTTTAGTGTTAGCATTAATGATCGATTTATTATCAACACACACTTCTCGTAGTATTGGGGGAGGATATAACACACAAGTACTCCAGTCAAAGATGTCAATCTAAATGGTGGCTTCAAAGTTTATCTTAGGTGGCACAAAGTTTCTAATAGTTTTTCATTTAGAGGTGAATTGTCTTGATATTAAAATCTCCTGTATCCAAGTTACCGAATGTGTTTTCTGTCATCAACAATCATAGTCAACAGTAAATGTTCAGTATGTGCGAAAATTGCATTGCATTTAATTACCAGGTCAACAACATGAAGTAGGTCTTAAGATAAATACCGCGATGTTTGAATGGTTAGAAAAATATGTTTTGGGCCATCAGTAAAATTATTGTTCATTTTTTATGTTGAACCACATAGGTATGTACGAATTGTAGTATACCTCACCAGTAGTGATGTTCGGTATCGGGTAATTCTTGGAGTAATCAAACACTATTGCAACTTTTGTGACATTACATCGACATTAAATCGTTGCCTTTCTTTTCAGATCATACCATTGTTGTGCTGAAATGTGATGTGATTTACTATCCATGCAGATAACATTAATTTCATTGTTAAAACTTCCTTTTGCTTGGATGTCCTTAGCAATAGCAGTTCTACTTCTAAGCTATTTTTTTTGGTATTAAATACATTACACTGTGCACAGGTGTCAATTCTAGCATATCCAAAGTCAATATTAAAATCTGCATTAAAAATACTCCTGTTGGTCTCATATGATACTTTTACATCAGGATTATTCTCTAGGAACATTTGTAGATTTTTGATATATCTAACACTCAAGGTAAATACTTCTTCTTGCTTTGATTATAATGACTCTCTAGTCCTCTTAAGCTGCTTATGTGGTTATGAATTTTTTGCTTTGTTTCATCTGTAAGTGCATGAACATGGAACTTGTGTATCTTGGTGCATCTCCCGAACTCTTAAGCGATTGTAAAATACATTCCACTTTCTTCCTATTCCGTGCACAGACATGAATGTTTTTCTGCAAACAGTTATTTCAATTGGTTTCCCATCTTCCATGTATCGTAAAGGGCACATAAAGGTTGCGTCTCTGAGATTTGCTACTTCTTCTGGCTTTCTGGGACGCCGTTGTCTAACATGTAATATGGTTAGCAACCCAGCAAGATAAATGTTCACCTTGTCATTATAATGCATACAGTTAATGCATTTAATAATCTCTTTTCTTTTATCTTCTTCAACAATCTCAAAACACTGTTTCTTAAATTGATAATCTCGGCCTATTTCATGGTATTGAGGTTTTATTTTGTTCCTAACCTCTCGCAAACGGCCATACTTACGTTTCCTTAATGAACTGGAGGGACTATTCCTGCTCTCTTCTTCACATGTATCTATTTTGTTATTTGGTGACATCACAAATATACACAAATTAAATAAATTGTAATAATAATTCACTAGAAAGTCAATTAAAACACTGCTGTATGCATTTACACACCACAAATATACACAAATTAAATAAATGGAAATAATAATTCACTGGAATGTCAATTAAACCATTGATGTATGCATTTACACAATACTGCAAAAGCAATTTACACCTTAGAGTAAGTGGTGATATAAACAAATAAATGTTAACAGTGCTGACAACTGCAATAGTTACTTCCCATTAGTTTGTCATGTTCTTTCTGTTTGACTGTGACTTGTCATGTTCTTCCCCTGTACGCCATTTCTTTAACTGCTCATATCATCTGACTTAACACGAAATTCCCCTTTATCCTACCACACTTGCAACAGAAAATCGTGGTTTTTGACTTGCCCTGTGTTCTTCTGTACCCTTCTCATATATACACACATACACAGTTACAAGTTGGCCAAGGTATGCTGAAGGTTGAAGGTCTTTTATAAAATAATAGAAAATAAGTCAAGCAAAGCGCAATGTTTTTCAGCTATCTACACCAAAATGCCCGAATGTTACTAATGATCAATCACTAATAAATAAATGTCTGTGTTAAAGTCACCAATATGTCACAAGTTCACGGCAAACAAAACAAACAATTACTACATTATAACTTTTATAAATTCAAAATAAGATATCAGTCCTCTACACAAGCTGTATATCAATTAAATGCATCTTTAAACAGTCGCAAATGGTGGACACAATATCCTATCTTGGAGCACCCTGATGGCCCTCTAGAAGTCGCAGAATGCCTTCATCGACACTACCACTAGCGGGACATAATATCCCCTATCGCCCTTGAAAACCTTTAACAACCCATCGCTGTCACCCCAATTCACTCACTCGCACACAATATACCTCTCTGGAAAAACTCTTCCAGCCTGCGGCACAGATCTCTTACATACGCTTCATCAAGCGTCCAGAAATATCGTGGAGTATATATGCCTCAGAGTTATGAGAAATGTGTCGCATCAGGGTTTAGAGAACATCGGGGACCAATGAGTATGTCCAAGAATCATCTTGGCTGTGATATTAGCTGTTATCGGAGTGTTTACGAAAATCGAGATAGACGTGCAGTTTGTCGCTGCTGCAAGATAAAGAGAGAAACATTAGTCGCATAGAGCATGCTGCTGTCCTTTTGTCCTGCAGCCGGCCGACTCAACTTACGCTTCTCACACGAGAGTCACGGCTTGTAATGCTACCTCCTCTTTTCAGTCAGTTCGTACAGAACAGACATAGTACTCTCTGGTCCATCGTAGAGAGTCAATCTGTCTAAATTGACAGACTTGGGTTTTCTTGCTTGAGTTAATCAACAAACAATCCAGAAAACCACATACTTCATCATCTTGATAAACTAGTATGGACCTTCCCAGCAATACTGTGGTTTACAACATAATCCTTTTTGTTGCTGTGAGTTGTACAGCCACATCAGCTGCCCTTCTTGAAACATTTAAGTCCCTTACACTTATACCTCATTTTAACCTAGTCACTCTTGACCCTTAAATGTTGCTGAACAAAGACACAAATGGTGCCCAAATTGCGACGCAGTTACTGGCATAGATGGTCAGTTAAGCAGGCTGATCAACTTTTGTTAGTCACTAAAACCACGTATCGCCTGGGAGGCGAAGCTATTTCCCTATCAGCAACTTCGAATATGTTACCCGTATTGCTTCACCCACAAAGATAGCTTCTTCATGAGGTATCGATATGACTTTAGGACACTTTGTGAAATAATCTTACATCACAGATAGGCACCGATTGTTCCGATCTCTTATTGGCAAGGGAACCAACATTTATGCTGTCAACCTCTCAAATGGAGCACCAAATACATATTTTAGCATATTACATTTTCTCCTAGTTCTTGGTTCCTTCATCCAAGCACAGATATCATATTTCCTGATCCAACTTTCAAAATCTCTTAGCAATGTTGCCAAAATAATTCACAATGTAACATTTTTAGAGCTAGAGAATCCGATTGTGTTCAGAATGTTGTTGTAGCACTTGTCTAGATAGCACTGCTCAACCAGGATGTTGGTCCCTTTTTTCGATCCTAATATTGGACTTAGAGCAATGACATTTCTCTGATCTTTACTAATATTTTTATCACTCAAAGGAGAAAGGTCATCGCTTGTTGTGAACTCTTGCATTCTTGTTCTTCGAGCAATTGGTGTCTTCCCGGACTTCTCCTCTTGATGCTTACAATGGGAGCACACAGGCTCGTGTGGCTTCCGGAAAATGCATCAACATTGTTGTGTAGTAGGTCGGTGCTGTATTTCAAAATCATACTCTTGGAGGTGGCGAATCAACCAAGCTATTCGTACTTCAATGTTTCTGAAATATACTTGCCAGCATAGTGAAGCATAAGATGTTCCCAGCAAAAAATGCAATGTAATATTGAGAGTATGAAATGGCCGTAGTTATTGCCAGGAATTCCCTGCGGGTTAGACAATAACTTCTTTCTAGCTTATGAAATACTTTGCTGAAATATTCTAACGGCGTTTTGTTTTCCATCCTAGATCGGTGACAACACAAAATCAATTACCACTCACTAGTGTATGTGTGAAAATTAACCCATGTTCACTGCTACTGTAGCCTACGACAGGAGGAGAAACTATTTTAATTTTCGAAGCGAGGATTCACATTTGGGAGTCCAGATAAATTTTTTTCATCTCAATCAACTTAAGTAATTGCTTTGCATTTGCGGAAAACCAATGCACAAAATGCCGATAGAAAGCAGACAGCTCCAGGAATCTTATTGAGTCCGATTAGTTGACTGTGGCCAGTCTTTGATTACTTTTGTCTTCTCAATATAGCTAATAATCCCTTCAGCCAACATTATGTATCCCAGGAAATTAATTTTTCTTTGAAAGATGTAGCAATTTTTGGGAATTAGCTAAAAATTAGCTGAAATTACAGTCTGCAACAACGAATCATGACATGTCAAGTGTTCTTTGAATGTCTACCTTATGATCAGAATGTAATCTAAATAAACTTGACAAATTTCCAGTAGTTTGAAGGTCGCTCGAGTATTGCATATTCCAAAAGACATGACCTTGAATTGCCGAGACACTTTTCCTTGTACAGAAAAGGCAGACCTCTGTATCTACTGGGGC
Organism: Medauroidea extradentata; assembly: GCA_003012365.1. Classification (NCBI taxonomy): domain Eukaryota; kingdom Metazoa; phylum Arthropoda; class Insecta; order Phasmatodea; family Phasmatidae; genus Medauroidea; species Medauroidea extradentata. Next base: position 4,249 of record PNEQ01054216.1, on the reverse strand, counting down.
CATTTCACATTACCAGTAAATATTTTCATGTCGAAGGAGCAGAACCGCTTTGACCCAGCCAGGCTATGCAATGTCTCAACTATCAGAGTAAGTGGGTAAATTAATTTCCTTGTCACAGCATTCACTTGGCAGAAATATCCACAAAATCTTTCAAAGCCATCTTCGTTCTTAATCAACACAACGGGAGATGATCATGGGCTGATTAATGGCACTTTCACTTCGACAGCCTTCATTTTCTTCAGAAAACCATAAACCTCCTAGGCAGATGCCTAGGAGGTTTCTTGATACATCTAATCTCTCCTGTATCCGTACGGTCGCATGCGATAGATGTCCTACCAAGATCCCGTGAACCATATGAAAAATATATTTTTTTCCTTCATCAAGAGTACTACAAAATCCTCCTCTTCATTCCAATCTAGGTTTTTCCTTGCCCTCTCTCAGAGTTCTATAAGGGGTTTTGGTAGAGTGTGCTTAACGTAATCCTCCTTTAAGATCTAAGGCCCAGTTGGGATTATTTGGGACACCTTCTTGCAATACCACAAATGTGGCCCCCTCCTCATGACGAATTACCTTGTCGATCAAGTTTACCTTCCTAACGGTCAGATTACCCAAGTTTGATGAAACTTAAATCCTCGCTTTAAGTACTCCAACAGGGAGATTACTTCGTCTTCCCATAGGAACGATAAACCCTAAGATCATCACATATTTACCTACACAGCACCCTGGCATTACAATTTCACTTGAGACTGGCAGCACAGTGCCCTAAAACCAAACTACTGGATAGCGGACTGGTGAGGCTAATTCTGGTCGTGGTATCATGTCACTAATACAGTTTCACCTACTCTCAAGATCCCCAGTTGAGTGTCAATACAACGTCATAGTTTTCTCAGTACATATAAACATATAACAGTAAACATGCATCTTCAATATCTGCTTTGTACACTTTGTATTCTAGCATGAGATCACCCAATTTTAGCTGTACACATTTCCTCCCTATCTCTGGTGTGGTCTCCCTAGTTACAGTGTTATAAGACACTGCCCGAAATTACAATTTTGTGATTGCTGCAGGAAAGGCCCTATGATGTCTGGCATAATGACAGTATCTAATACCATCTGACTGGTTACATCATACAAGTTGCCTTCTACCAGCAAATCATTAAGCTTCTGTTTAACCGAATGTAGTTGAAGTGCACCACCTTCAATATTAAAGAACTGTGTTTACATATTTCCCGAATTTTCAGCAGATTGGTTTGCCTCGCGATTGCTTTCGACACCGGTCCCCTCGCAGATTATGTCGGCACTGGGCTCTCCTGGCCGTCCAAAGTCCCAGCAATCTGGTAGCTTTTGTGGCCGACGTGGTGCTCTAAAACACAAATCTATGGAAATGACATTCATTGGAGTCTTAATTTCCTTCGGAGTATTCTCGACGCGGTTCCCTTTTTCTGTCAGTGCCGCTGCTCGCACCGCAAACCAATTCGCCATGACAACTTAACTTCCACTGCATGAGGTAGGGGTATGGTGTGTTACTGCCAGGCAAACTGCTTGCCGCATCTTCATGTAGCAATGGTATCAACGAAGAAGTCAGTGGTAATCACTTCCCGCTCCTCCTCTGGACACCCCTAGAGTGACAGATAGACTATCCTCACAATGTCTTGCAAAGTTCCTAGTGAGAGTCCCCAGGTCGCTGGCTGCGACTTAAAAATTGAGCATGGTGAACATGTCAGAAATTGCGGTCACAGAAGCACAGCTCTGGACAAAAAACAAATGTAAAATAATATAGGTAATGTCATTAGGCAGAGATTGGACTATAATGTGCCCTTCTCAACACGGTTGCCAGGTAGTCGGCACGCTGTTGTGCTGTCCAGCCATTCAGGGTTGCGACAATCTCATATTGGTACTAATACACCGTGAAGTGTTGCCATCATAAGTGGCAAGTTTGATTCTAACCACTTTTCCAACTCCAGACATGACAACACCATCTGAATTCATGTGCTGTGACATTCATGCCACCGATCTGATGTCGCAGAATTCTTTCTGTCGTTAACAACGTGCCTCGTCTCTAGCGTCATTGCATTGCTATCTTCGCATGCCGATGGCTGACCACCCATCTTCCAATGTAGGAATTTTCTCCCATTCTGTACTTAAGACACCCGCCTCTTTCTGCAGATCGTCTTTCACATTTCCGATTTTCTTTTTGCAATTACACATTCACTAAAACCGCCGATAGTACGGTCTACAATTCGACAAACACTTAATTTTCTTGTCCACATACCCAATTTTTGTATACACAAGTGTCAAGGCTCACAATCCTTCCAACCCCCCCAGCAATAATTCTTGTAAGCACATAATTATTTACATAAAATAAATTTTCCTTAAACAATTTAACATGCTAGTCAAAATATACACATACATAGAATTAATTTGAATCATTTAAATTTTTTCCTAAGTGCTTCCATCCCACTTCTGACACGAGTGTTACAAGTTGGAAAAGAACCACTGAGGGATGGAGGTCTTTGATTACACGAAAGAAAATAAATAAAGCTAAATTTATTTACAGCTATCTACAAACAATTTCTTAAATATCACTAACAAATTCGCCTAAATTACTGTCAATAATTAAGGACAAACAAAATAAATAATTACGTTACCACACCCAGTCCTCTACGAAATTCTGTGTTCATTAAATGTTTGCATACACACTCACTAATGAGCACTCAGAGAGTGTTCTAAAAGTCACAGAATACACTCTTCGACTCTATTCCTCGTAGCACACAATACCGCCTAGTCCCTTGAGTACCTGTTACAAAACGTCGCTGTTACCAAAACTCGCTGGCATGCACACAAGATGCCTCTAGGAAAAATCTCTCCCAGCATGTGGCACAGCTATATTAAAAACTCTTAATTGAGCGTCAAGAAATCTCGTGGCGACATTCTGACTCGTAGTTACGAGAATCATGTCGCATAAGGGTTTTAAGGCACAGTCGGGGTACAGTGTGTAGGTAGAAGAATTCTGCTTGTTGGGATACTTATTGTTATTTGAGTCTATACGAAACTCGATGACGGATACGTATATCGGAAACCATCCAGAGGTAGCTCTGTTGCAACCGATTACTCCTGTGTCCTGGATTTTTAAAGCAAAGTTCCTCATAGCTCGATTTAGAAAAATTATGGGTGAAAGTGAAAAAAAGGTGAAGGGACCTAACAGCCACGTCCGAGCTGAATTTTCGACCCAGGACATCTCGCACTACGACCAGCGCCTAACCGACTATGCTACAGAGGCCGGCCTTATTGTAACTAAGTCACAGTACTTCATGTACCACAAGCTGGTGCTCAACCGACTACACTACAGAGGCCGACCTAATTGTTACTAAGCTGCAAGACTTCATGTACCACAAGCCGGTGCTCATTCGACTACGCTACAGAGGCCAGCCTAATTGTTACTAAGCCTCAGTATTTCATGTACCACAAGCTTGTGCTCATCTGACTACACTACAGAGGCCGGCCTAATTGTTAATAAGCCGCAATACTTCATGTACCACAAGTTAATGCGCATCCGACTATGCTACGGAGGCCGAAATAATTGTTACTAAGCCGCAGTACTTCATGTACCGCAATCTGTTGCTTATCCGACAATGCTACAGAGGCCGGCCTAATTGTTACTAAGCCGCAGTACTTCATGTATCACAAGCCAGTGCTCATCTGACTACACTACAGAGGCCGGCCTGATTGTTACTAAGCCGCAATACTTCATGTACCACAAATTGGTGCACATCCGACTAAGCTACGGGTACTTATCCGACTACACTAAAGAGGCCGGCATAATTGTTAATAATCCTCAGTACTTCATGTACCACAAGCTGGTGCTCATCCGACTACACTACAGAGGCCGGCCTAATTGTTACTAAGCTTCAGAATTTCATGTACCACAAGCTGATACTAATCCGACTACACTAGAGGCTGGCCTAATTGTTACTAAGCCTCAGTATTTCATGTACCACAAGCTGGTGCTCATCCGACTTCACTACAGAGGCCGGCCTAATTGTTACTATGCCGCAATACTTCATGTACCACAAGCTGGTGCTTACCGACTACATTACAGAGGTCGACCTAATTGTTACTAAGCCGCAGTACTTCATGTACCACAAGCCAGTGCTAATCCGACTACACTACAGAGGCCGGCCTAATTGTTACTAAGCCGCAATATTTCATGTACCACAAGCCGGAGCTCAGCCGACTACACTACAGAGGC
>PNEQ01054215.1:0-18683 GCA_003012365.1 Medauroidea extradentata | reverse complement strand
TGCAAAGTATACAGTCAACACCGAATCTTTGTTTAGTATACCTGATACATTACGTAGAGCGAAACATGCAGAGCTCAGTTTTGGAATGATATATTCAATATGTGTTTTCCAATTCAGATGACAATCAACATATAAACCCAAAAATTTTGTGTCTGTGGCTTTATTGATTTCTGCAGTGCCGCAATGAACATTTATCGTTAGCTGTTTACTATTTTTTGTTGTCAACTGTAAGAAATGGGTTTTTTCTGTGTTAAGGTATAATTTGTTTCCTATAAACCATGCATCTAATTCTGTAAAAGTGATGTTGGCTAGTTGATTAAGTTCTTCTTCTGATTTTCTTGATATTATTATACTGGTGTCATCTGCAAATAAGGTAGGTATAGAACTATTGTTTAGGCAATCAGGCAGGTCATTTATGAAAACCAGGAATAACAGAGGTCCGAGAATTGAACCTTGAGGAACACCATGTCTTATCTTACCTGGTTTTGAATAAACAATATTTGAGTCTTCCCTAATGCAAACTTGTTGTTGTCTATTTGATAAATACGAGTATATGAGTTTATTAGTTCTTCCATTCACACCATAAAATTGTAGTTTTCGAAGAAGCAGCTCGTGATTGACACAGTCAAAGGCTTTGGTAATGTCACAAAAAATTCCGACTGGTGCTAGAAGCTATTCCATACACAAAAGGCTCTCCCTGCCAATTTGCAGATTATAGTCTCCACCTGGGTGATATAGCCATTCTATGAGCTTCTTCCATCAAAAACACATCCTATAGACCACACACAGAGGTCGATCCACACATAGGCAAGGAAAGCCTTCCATTTATTTACGGATGTGGTCTGTAGCACTTCCAGACGAACTATTCCATAAATGATTTCAACACGGTGAACTATTTGAATGAGTTTCGAAACCATATAAATGAAATTTATGAGTTCTACGAAGAACTGGAAGATCATGTTCGATTTCCAAAAAGATACGTTAGAAATATGCCAGATCCGATGAAAATATTAAGAGAAGATATATTTGAAAAAAAAAAATTGGTGTACCCATATGTACAAGATTTGGAAAAGCCAGACAATCGTGGTTTACCAATTTCGGCAATGAATAAGTTGTTGTTGGCCTTGCAGATTAAGCGCCGAATACTCATACCACAGAAGCCTGTAAACACTTGTACTGTCTCAGTTGGAGATTACATAAATACTAAAAAATAAATTGATCCTCGCAATTGGCTACCGCCCAGCGGCGAGTGGAACCGTCCATATCCTTACAATGCTATAAATCTGCCATCCCTTCTCACAGTCGCCAATTCCTACTGAACATACCATTCTCCCTTACTGTACTTGCAAGCATACTAACTCTATCAGTTCTCCTCTACACCCTGTGTGATATCTGTTCACTACTTGTTCCTCTGCACTTAAAACATTCCCTGATTCAATCCATTATAGGTGGTTTAAGGGCGCCGTCTACCCCTGCGTGAGAGGCTCTAAAGCGACGGAGCTGTAAGGTCGACCTTGAAGTGCACATCAAATGCCGCATCATCTCAACGAGCCAAGCGCTGAACTAGCGTGCAAGGTTTTTACTATGGGACTTTAAGCGGTGACCATATAATTTTATCTTACGCGACGAAAGGGAAAGAGTCGCTCTACAGGTCTATAACATTCAGAATATCGTGAAAATGATTACTCTTACACAAAAATCAGTGTCAAAAGTCCCAATTAGGTCACTTTCAGACTAAAAAAAAACTAGTTAGAAACAATAACAGTTAATGGCAATATTATATACCTGTACTAAGATCCTTAAATGCTTTTCGTAGCCTAACCACGTGACAACATGTTGAATGGTTTTCGAATGAAATCAGGATTGTTAAAGGTCTGCGCGCCTCTTCACGATTCTAGTAGATGGCACCCTTAAAACGAAGCTTATTACAAGCATGAACACTGTTATTTGTATACTGCTCAAAAATATGCATTGTGAAATTTAAACAGAAATTAAGCAGGACCTTCAGAAGTACTCACTTTACTGTGAGCAGTACCTATCATAACTTAACATAACCTAATTTAATGTAACTAACCTAACATAACCTATCCTCATGTATCCTAATGAAATCTAACCTAACAGATTAAGTTTAGTTAGATGTCTGTATACCTGGGGGTCTATTCACTAACTTTCCTTAGTTACCGCCAGTAACTTTAAGATACGGATTGCTTAACACCACTTACCTTAATTTGCGATTCACTAAGCAATTCCATTAACAAATTCTGCTTACTTTAATTTTACGGGCATGTTACTTGACAACACCGTAGACGGCCGTCATATTACTGATAACTGACACTCGGATCATTGATTGTACATGCAGAAATTGCCTTCATGTTGCAGTGAATTATCTCGCGCCAAAACAGTTGTTTTAGTTTATATTTCTGTGCCCAGAGTTGTTTTCAAAACATGCTGCTCGATTTCAGTGAATTTAATTAAATTTTACATTGGAACTGTAAAATGTATCTATTTTGAGTTGTGGAATATATAAATAACGAAGTTTTTGTTGGAATATGTACAATGTTATGTAGTAAAACGTATTTTTGCCGCATAGAGCACAGTAGCTTTAAAAAAGTTTATTCATGCGTGATGTTTTACGCAATAACATATATCTTCTCGTTTTTAGTTTTTGTCTTATAATACTAAGAAACCTATACTTTCTGTACAAATGGTCAAAACATTCCTTTCGTGTACGGATTTGTTGGTAGGTCTTGTTCTGTACTGCAAGAATGAATGTCAAGTTTTCAAGTGTTGTTTGAATGGGCAAATATAATTTTCAGTAACTGCTTATACAGTTTTGTATTTTGTGTTAATATTTTTCGTTGGTTAATATTTCTGTTGGCGATTTCTCTGATAACAGATATTGAAAGTGGAAATATGTGTTAAGGGGGCCGATTAAATATCACCACTTGCGTTTTGCATCGACGCAGCGCAACGCAAGGAAATCTGCTCTGCACCTGCACCTCGGGTCGTAGTTGGAATTAAATATACTCGAATACGCAATACGCAAGGGGCGGAGCCTATTTTGGCTCGGCGCAACTGCCTCCCCTCTCCTACTTACACAAGCCAATCAGAAAATTTGTAACATCATTCTCACTGCCACATGAACGGCAAAAGCTGTCTGCACACCCGCGTGCCTACATGCAGATATAGCTTCCATGTAGCAGTGAACATTTCTCGCGCTAAAAGTAATGTTTTGGTTTTATTTTTCGTAACCTAAAATTTTGTAGCCTTCTCGTGATTAAACAAGGATGTAAGAAGTATAGGTTCATATCAAATTATGAAGGAAAATTGTTACAAAGTTTTCGTTACAAGTGTATATGTCGTAGTTGTGTTTTGAAGTGTGAAAGTAGATTTCCATAATGTCGTCTTTTTCCAGTGTAGTGGATGCGTGTGTTCATTTTTGTGTTCGTGAATAATTAAGTGCTTTATTTATGGAGAGCAGCATTTTTTTTTTTAACACAATTGGAACACGTCAGAGTGGTTTTCGTCTGTAACCAGCTTCTACATCATGTTGCTAACGGAAAATCAAGTGCCTAAAGTGATAGACGTGTGACGCGATTAGAGCAAAAACTATGTATACATTTTATATTAGTACTGATATTAATTTGAGTGGCCTAGTTTTGAAATTCACGTAAGTTATTTTAACTTGTCTAGAATGGTATTTGTCAGTGTAGGCCTACTACCTAATGGGCTATTCATGTGGCATTCGTCTTTCAGTGAGTCGTAAATCGTGATACGTTGATTAATTCTAAATAATTCATTGCTAATGTGTAGTGAATACGAGTGGCGTTCGTACAACTATACTGCAATAAATTTAATTAGGTCTAGATTATTGTAAGTTCAATGTTCACCGAGATAGGGTGTGATATGTGTAGACAGAAAGTCTCACGAAAGACTTAAAACTAAAATGGTAGCCCTCCCGTTTTATGAAATAAAGAGAATCCCAACAGAATCACTCTTAAATATAAGGCACGTATGTGGAAACAAGTCGGCGAGAAAGATGTGATGTTGAAACACCCCATCCAAGCAAGGAAAATAGAGAGGTAATGTCACTGCTGTAAGCAATTTGCCAAACAGGTACTTGCAAAACATATCCGCTATTTATTTACATTATCATTTGCATAAATATTTAAGCAAAATTTTAAAGGGTAACAAATAACATCGTCACAAACCAACTCTATTTTCTCGTCGTGTGTCACGGAAAAATACCCTTAAAATATATTCCGGGGAAAGGATAAATCGTTGCCCATTTTTAATTGCTTCTTTAGTAAAAAATATTTCAGTTTCGTACTTCTTCTGTACTCAGTAACTATAAAAAGCTGGAATCGTGAAATGTGTACACAAACGAAAACGTAAATAATTAAAGTTCATAGAACACTGGATACAAATAAAGATATCCAACTTTTATGTTAATTCACTTTCACAATCCCGAAAATTGTCCAATGCGCATGCGCGAAGGGCGCAGATATACTTGCGTCGAGCCATTTGCTGGTCGCAGATTTTCAAACACTTTGCGCCATCACGTGACCACTTGCACCTGCGTATTTGTATATTTAATACCAAAGCAACGCAGCGCAAGTGCAAATTTTGCGCTGCACCTCTCAAAAGCGATATTTAATCGCCCCCCAGTAGAATCACATGTGTTTTATTTGTTAGCAACTTGAAAATAAATCTGTAAAGGTCAGGTAAACTGCATAGTTCAAATATTTACACTAGATAACTTTAAGGGGAATGTCTACATTTAGTTCATTATACCTGAAATGCTACAAACTCGAAAAATAGCCTGCCCGTCACATGTATCCCTACCGTTAAGTCATTCTTTCAGGTTTTCGATATTGTATACTAACAAGAGCTCTTAAATAATTTAATGTTGTGTCATGTTTTCACTGTCGAAAAGAACATACTACACCAATGTAGGCCTGGGCATAGCATGTTAATTAGCATTTTTACACTTGAAATAAAATATTTTATATTGTACTATGATCAGAATGTACATGCGATAATAAGAAAGAACAGGTTCAAGTTGCAATATAAATTGTGTGCAAGAAAGAACTAAGTTCCACTTGCATATTTTTGTTTCATTGAAATGTGAAAATATATTAGCTATTTTTTGCAAGAATTGTACCTACATATTCTACCGTCATTGTGTTTTGTATATTTTACTATTGAAAATTTACAACAGCAGTTTCTACATCATACTGAAAATAAAAAGAAAAATCTCTTGACAACATTACCCTGAATGTTCACTGTGGTCCCATGACTCTACTTGCAGAACAAAAAATAAACTACAGTGTGATTATATATTCCCTCCTCCTTTTCCACACTTTTTGACTTTACTGTCAAACTATTTGGCATAATTCTGTATAAGTAAATTTTAATGAAATGTATTCAATTGAATATTCAGCACCTACCTGGAGCTGTTTTAAACATATTCAAGGTTCTGAAGCAAAGGAGTGACATCCTTGCCTGGTCTGACATTGTGCATACATGTAAGGTTTTGACTGTGCAATGTTTGTCACATTACTAGAACTGTAGGACTTCAGGTGCTGACCCTGCCATTGCTAAAAACAATCTGCTGCAGAGTTTATTTTAGAATACTTGGATAATGTCTTGTAAATTTGATTACTAGATTATGAGATAACTTTTTAGAAAAATTTTTTGTTGCTGTGTTAGACAACTGGGAACTTGCATCTTTAATGTGTGTGTTCTTTAAAAGTAACCAACAACCCTCCTATGAAATGTGTTTTAAATAAGCAATGCACTGGGAACACACACAACAGCTAAGCAAAATAATCAGTATTTCTTACCTGCTGCAAAAATGTTCCAACACCCATCAATTAGTATTGACAGAAGCGTGCTCACTGTTAACATATGAGTGTGTGCATATGTCTACATTTGGTGCAAATCTTTAACTACCTAATGCATGTGTGGAGACAATTGGATTAGAGTTTGTCATAAAAACAAATTACTAACTCGTAATAACGGTACGTAGGTAGTGCCTAACATATGGACAATGTGGTCATTTGATACAAGCTCAGATGAACAGGAAATGGGACAGGAATTTGCAGAGTTATATCCCAGTGCGTATGACAAGTGTTGTAGGAAAACCAATGGCTGTACTGGGAATAAAACCCAGATAGCTTCTGAATATATGTTAACTGTTTTACAGCTGCACTAATTTGCTTTGTAACATGTTAACTGTGTAAAACGACAAATATATTATGATGGTGTGACAGAAAACTGTTTCGTTTAACCAGTTTTTTTATAATATTTAAACAATTTAGAATGCTGAAACATCCTAGGCTTTTCTATGCATCCTTTTTGGTACCTACAGAATATATAACAACGAATAAATACTGTGAAAAGAGAGTTGGTAATTTAAAAAAAATTTGACAGTTAAATTTATTTAATGAATGCTCTTTTCTGCTGTATTTTGAAATTGGCTGAACATTACCGCTACATGATTGCATATGAAGAAACAGTTCCATTCAAGTTGTTGGTATAGGAAACTTGAAACTAATCTTGTTTGTTGTACAAATATGGTATTTTGTGAGTTGTAGCGTAATATTACATATTACATTTTCTTCACAAAAAAACATATTTGTATCAATGAAAATTCTTGTTCATAAATGTTAATGTTTATGAGACTTTTGTTGTTAGCATCTCAAATAAATAGTATTAAATTTATTTTGAGATTCTACATGTCCTCGGATAGCTTCACATACACGGTAGAGGTACACTTGGGGAAAGGGTAATGGAATCAACCAGGACCTGTATTGAGGAATCATCGAGTGGAGTGAATTACAATAACCCTGGAAAACTGAACACAGTATCCTTCAGGATGTGATGTGAAAATCCAATAACTGCTCCAACTCACTTTATACTGCACCACCAATACAGTAGGGTCAGCTAGGGTGATTATTGATAATGTGTTTCGTTTTTGTTGAGTAACTTACTATGGAATTATAGGTAATGGGTTGACGTGCGCTGACACACACGCATCTATCAGCGACCGTTGGCGCATCGCAGCAGTGCCACAGTAATGGTGTTAACACGCCCAACTCAGCAAGCCGACCGACGGCGACAACTAGAGGGCTACCTTAATATCGCCACGTGGGTAGTAACAGAACAGAAGGAAGTAAAAGGAGCCACCACAAAACCATGCTCAGGCAACACACACATCTGTAGCACCCATCGAGGAGCCCGGGCAGTGGTCGTTTCTGTGGGCATTGAGCAGTTGCTGTACACAACGTGTTCAATTGCCGAGACACCAAGGTACGGAAACAGACTGTGTGACGTTGGGAGAATATGGGATGAGTGCAGCCACATTTCGGAAGGCTCAACGGCCCTAATAACACCAACTTTGTCGCGAGACACGGGAAATAGCGAAGTTAGGAAATCATCAGAAAGTATCAAGGAAAGGTTCGCCCGAGTCGCCACCGCGACTCAAGGTGACAACTGCATGGAGTGATAACCGGCGCCGAGCGCGCCAAGTGTTTGTGTGTAAATTCAAAATAACCCAATATATAATCTCTTGTAGTACAACTAATAAAGTTTTATGTGAATTAAGGCCAGCCTGAACTTTGAGAGACAGGTTAACAAGACAACCGGGGCGGAAGGCCATTTAAGTAAATTTCCCTACAGAAATCAGCCTTTTTATGTAAATCAATCAGTGCTTTTTTAAGACAAGGTTCTAGTATTAGTAGTTATTGTGTCAACTTTATAGTGTTTTGTGTATTTGCTATTTAACTCACATGCGTGGAAACGGAGATCGGTATTTTTTCGCGCCCTTTCTCGCCTTGTGCGAGAGAGGACGCCATGTTGAAGTCAGTCTTGTTCCGGGCGTGAGGAAGGACGGCCACACGACGCCACGGCTCCTGGACTTTCGCGTTCGTACTGCATCCATAGTGTAAGGACAATAGTAACTTCATTCAATCTGTTTAGTACGGAACTTTACGTAGTCCAACCAAGTGACGTACCCAGGAGCACTGCCGCCTCAACATCGTAGACTCAAAGTTCGCCCGAGGATTTATGTTCATTTTAGTGTATAGTCGCGCAATATCGCGGTTTTCTGTATTCGCCACCCCCAGGCGTCGAGTGGGGGATCCGCTTCACGTATGCGAGTCCATGTTGTCTTACGTTATCGGGAACAATAAACGTAGTCCAGACGTACGTTTTGTATTATTCTGAGCATTGCTCCGTCTGGGCATTTCCTGTTAAAACCAGCACCTCGTGGGTTCGACACCCACCTCAACCAAGGACGTGGAGGACTCAAAGCGATGCAGCCACACGGGCAAAAAAAGTCAACATTTTCATTAATTACTTACCATGAAAAAATCGGTCAGTATAATAGAGAAGACGATTTTAAACAAAGCTGTCAGCCACATTTTTTGTATCTGCTCTCGTTTTGGTGTAAAAAATTAATATCTCTAAATGGATAAACTAAAGAACATGGCCTTAAAAAGAAATAGCATCTTTTTTTTTAATTTATGGATATAAGTTTGGTCCCATGAGCCTAGGCTCATTTTTGGGACAGTACATTTTAACATGGCGATTGGGAATAAATGTACAAATGTGTGACAGCACACGAGACATTTTCAATTTAACTAGTTAGCTAACATAGAAAATTATGACAATTAAATAACTGTCAGGGTTAACAGGAACAAGATAGGTACATTAACCTTACAAGTTATATTATAATTAGCCAGAACAAGTTAAGATATAGCATTTCTTGGGAGCTGAATATCTAATAATTTGTGTACCAAAACATAACACAAAATGAAAACAGATTTACAGTAAAATGGGGTAAATAGGAACAGCGGGGTGAGTAGGAACAAAATTTCAAACCAGTTTTTCGCCAACAACTTGTTAGTAAAACATGTTTTTTTAAAATCACACTATCGTTTATAAGCAGTTCTTACGTGCAAATATAACAACCATTTCTCTAAAAGGAGGTTTTCTATGAAATATCTGGTTGTAAACATTCGTTTTATTCACCCCACTGTTCCTATTCACCCCACTGTTCCTATTCACCCCGTTTTACGGTACACAAGTTAAATACAACCAATACACTAATAACAATCCACAGCAGCTGGGCAAAGGGAAAACTTAGATAGTGCTATATAAATTTATATATATCAAAATAATAATAAAACGATGTTAAATACTAATGTGTTATGTCAGCTATGCATTACGATACTTATCCCAAAGACTCTTTTTGAGGTAATTTTTTTTCACATTTACAGTTTCTTAAATTATTGGGTAACAAGTTGTAAGTTTTAATTGTATACGATGCTAATGAAAATTCACTCACTGGAGTAGAATAGGTAACTTCAATCTCGTAGGTAACCAGGTTTTGTTGATAACTAGGATTTGAAAACTGTCTGCAATGCTATTCAAGTTTTTAATATGACAGGAATAAAAAGGAAGCCTACATACTTTCTACATTACATAATTTTTGCGAAATGTTACATCCACAATGCATTCTTTACACATTATACTTATATTCAAATATTAAATTTAGTAGATGATTGCCACAATGATATTGTCTTGGCCGGAGAAGAACAGAATGAAAATTAATGTGCGCATAACCAATAGGTGAGATTTTTACTAGGAAGAGAGAGCAGAGTAAAGAGGTATGCAAATGGGATGGGCAGGAGATAGACAAGGCCACAGAATATACCTAAGTATTCAGGGGCTGTAATACAGGCTGATCTAAGGTTGACAAAGCAGGTGGACAGAGTGGTTAAGATAGGAAGAAGGGATTTAGGACTGCTCGGGAGGGTGTTGAAATAAGATTGTAATGAAGTGAAGGGTAAGGCATATTGCATAATGGTTCGACCAGTATTGGAATATGCTGCTGCAGAGTGGGATCCGTATGTTGAAGTGGGGGTGCAAGAGCTGTAGAAGATGCAGAGAAAGGCAACGAGATGGGCGATGAATAAATGGAAAAGCAGGGTCAGGCTAGTGAGGAGGAAAGGAACTTTAGGCCTTGTGTGATGATGAAGGGATTGGGATGGAAACTGTTGGACAGGAGGAGAATGGAATGACTGGTCAGGTTGTATAAGATGATGAAAAGGGAGGTGGGTAGTTTGGCCTGGAAGCTAACTAAGGGAACTTTTAAAGGAAAAGGAAACAACAGTGAGAAGATTCAGAGGGTGTGGAGGAGAACAGAAAGGAATAGTCTAGTAAATGCTGGTGAGGACTTTAAGGGAGTGGAATTGCATCGCGGGAGGAGTTCGTGACTGTGTGGGGGTTGGAAGGTTTAGGAAGGAACTGTAGTATTGGTACTGTGGGGATGGAGAGGAGTCTGCTCACCATCGCATTAGTCCAATTGTGAGTGTAAAAATTTATTATAATAGACCAAAAGACCATCCGTTGAAATTTAGAACACGGGTAAACTTATCTAGGCTAAAATATCAAACACCAAAAACTTGACAGTACCCTCGTGAATTTTCATTAACTCCCAATGAGATTTCGAATGTATATGTCGTATTCGAAATGACTATTCAGGTAACAAAACCAACCACGCGACCAGGTTAGTGCAGTAAATATGTGGGAATTAGGCTGTAAAATTGAGGTGAAGTAGCATACTTAGGGCCGTATCTATAAACGGCTTTCGAAAGCGCTGTTAGCAGGCATTCACCTGCCAGCTTGCCAACTACTCGCATCCTATAAACGACTTTCGGGAGCTTGCCAGCTGAAAGCGCTTCCACGTCTACTTGAAGTGTAAATATTGCAACATAGCACCATTTTTCTTCCATTGGACAGTACGCAGAATGAATATAGTAATGGACCCTGCAATTTTCGATCGTCTTTTCTGACATTTCACGTTAGTTGTTCATATCTGAGATGATGTTATTGTCTGTGGAATTAGGTTAGGTACCTAAAAGGAATATTTTTTGTGAAAGTTAAATACGGTTAAAGTAGTATTTGTAAGGGATTTTTTTAGTGAGCATAATATTGTGTTTGCATGAAGAACAGTACAGATTTTACAAATGCTTAATACCAATGTTTGTATTATTCAATAAGGAAATTCATAGAACGGAAAATAAAAAAAAAACAACTATGGAATAACCTGTCACACGAGTCAACTTAACGAAAGTACGAGAACATTTCAAAAATTAATCGTTTATTTTTACAGCTGACATAATTATCTCAAGAAACTAACGAATATATTAACATCATAAACACATCAGATAAAATGTTTACATACAGAAAACGTTTTCTTTAATATATGTTTACCATAATTTTCACACAATGCTGTTATTATTTCTACGGAAAATTCTCTCTTATTTTCGAAACGAAGGTACAAAAATTGCAAACATATACACGTGCAGTAACAATTTTGGTTTGTGAAAAGTTCCACCTTGTAGCAAACCCTCCATAGAATATTGCATACACTTTAAACGGATGTGGTATATTTAACAATAGCTTCTGTTTATTGAAAATTTTAAAATACATAATTCTGAAATTCGTTCCAGTCAAGAATATTTGTTAAAATTTTTGAATTTTGTTATGTAACAAGTATCGTTTGATAGATTATCCCAGAGAATATCCACCGCCATTGTCATAAAGACACAATGAAAACAGCAGAACAGACTTTCGAATCACCGTCTGACCACATTCACCTGAATGTGGATAGCTCTTCACTTCCAGGCAGTCAACCAACCAACGAAAGAGGTTTGTAGTGTGTGTTTCGGCTGGAATGGACATTCGGTGATTGGATAACAACCGAAAGCCGTTTATAGATACGGCCCTTAGATCTCAAATATCTCTGTAAATTCATCGGCTTCTACTTACACTTTATACTCCATGTTTCTGCTGTAAAATTTTATTAGCCTACATATCCCTTAAGAACAGTAATAAATTAAAAGCCCATAACGTTGTATTGTAAGTATCAAATAATTGTTTATTTTAGACTTATCATAAACCTTGTAGTTTTTAAATAAATAAATACTCCTAAAGCCAAGTAACACATATTAATGTAGAATTTGTATTGTAGAATGTAAATAAAATAGTTAAATAGGTTATAAAGAATAGACAATTTATTAATCAGTGAAATTAAAAAAATTAACAAAACAACAATGAAATACCAAGTAGTCTATCTAGTTTTACTTGCAATAGAGAAACCATCTATTGGCAAGCTATGAACCATTTCATTACCTACCAAACCCCTCTTAAATTTTTCACCCCCTCACCTTTACCAACTCCTCTGAAAGTAATTCCACTCCTTCACAGACCTGAGCATCGACTGTCTACCCCACTCTGTTACATTCTGCTCATCGCCTCTATACTCTGCACCGTCAGTCACTCTGCATCAGTATGCCTGAGTACTTGTATTCTGGATTTTCCTCTATCGCCTGCCCTGCCCTTCCCATATGTATATATTAATACGCATAGCCTTCTTTCTCATAAACCTAACTCCCTTTCTTTTTCATATTTTTTGTTTTATTATCTTCAGTCCACAATAATATCTTATCCTACAACTTGTTCCCTCCACCCACTTCTGTAGTAAACTTTGTACTTATCAGAACAACTTTGTATTGCCAACCCAACTTAATTTTAAATTAAGTCTGGATGGTGTCCTAAATTGATAGTGGTTATTGTTGATAAATTTGTTGACCATATAATAAGTCTTGCAGTTGGATACCACAAAACAATAAAACATTTTGTATTTTATAATTAACTTGTCTCGCAGCGTAATGCTAACAGTTTTCTTGTTTCATTATTAAGTTATTGTAAATTTGAATAAGTTTTTCTGCTTACAGTGAAATAAAGTAACATTCATAGTTATACTTCTTCACCAACAGTTTGTGTTCAAGTGGGGATGCATTAACTTTAGAAATAACTTAGCCTGTCTCATCATGTGTTAAGGACCATTAGGCATAGAAGAATGTTTAGCCTTACCGGTACCTGAATACATCAAACAAGACACTTTAAAACTTCGATGTATTTATCTATTCATAATATTGTTTTGTAGACATATTTGTTATTCATAAGACAGCACTCTCTTGTTTCTACTGATTTTGCAAAAAAAAAAAAAAAATTAACTTAAACAAGAGCAGGCATCAAAAATCGGTTTGCCATTTTAGTTTCAAATTGTTTTGGAGTGATAGCTAATTATTTTCAAAACAAGAAATTATATATGTTTTTGACTAAAAGTCAAACAGAACTTTATTAATTATATGAGCAAAAACCATAGTACATATTTACTGGCGTTAAAAAGTCAGCCAACATGGAGAAGAAAATTATAAACAAAACTACAAAACAGATTTTTGTTATCTTCCCTGGTTTAGGCGTAAAAAGTCAATAGGCAGTATTGCCAAAAACGAAGAAACCAGGGAGCATGGCCTTAATAGCTAGATATGGAACTTGTCCAATAATTGAAATACCAGTAAGTAAATCATCACACTTCTTCATTTGGTAGCATTTTAAGTGTAATTCATTAAATACTCATACAAATTTAGAATTTTATGTTGTTGAATAAATTTCCATTTTAAAAAATAGTTTTACCATAGTTTATTATTAATCTGAATGCTATATTTTGTAGGAAAAAATTTTTGCTGGTAGACTGGTTCCCTGAGAACTGTAGTCTGCACTTCATCTATTGGAGGAAAAAATCAAAGTTTGCATATTATATAGTCATGCTAAACCAGCTCGTTTATTAATTTTAACATAAAAGAAAGATGGTAATTTTCACTAGAATTATCTGTTTACCAGATGACTCCAAAATAAATGTTTGAGAAAGTCAAAGCTATCCCTTCAGTGAAAGTAATCCCCTTTGACAGTAATGTTGTCAGCTTGTCACATTAATCTGCTACACAACAATCTTGGAGCAAAACAATCACTTAATTAGTTCAACTTGGACCATGGCCGTAGAAGTACTTGTCTGGACACTCGCCTATCTACCAATGTATTTGCTTGACCCCCTTGTTTTGTTGCAGTTCACCAAGTTACCGAGAATGTCGTTAGTGTTTGGCGCTACTATCGGTGCGGTCGGGCTCAAACTACGCCCACATTTTTCCAATGTATACATTATAAAGCAAAGAAAATAAATTGCTGAAGCCATAATTTAGAATTGTGAGCGAAGGGAGTATTTTATAAATTGATAAAAAATATATTTTCATAAAAAGTGAGAGGGAAGTGGGCGGAGTTTGAGCCCGACTGCCCTGACAGTAGCGCCAAACGTACACACATTCTCGGTAACTTGGCGAACTACAGCCAAACAACAAGAGGGTCAAGTTTCCAGGCAGTGTGTCTAGACCTGTTCTTCTACGGCCATGACTTGGCCACACCAAGTAACAACACATTTATCTTACTTTCACAAATACAAGGTTGGATCTTTAACAAAGAAAAATAGTGTTCAGTTGTTAGGCATATGTATTTGAAAGAAAATACATTAAAAATAATGAGTAGAAAAGATAATTATATAATTTAAGCATGTGGCACTGTCTAGTATATTTTCACAATCATTTCCATTTTCAATTACTTGGTGACAGAGTTAAGTATCAAGTACGAAACTTTTATTTCAATAAGAGGATTTTTGTGTCATTGTTACTGCCAGGTTGTAATATTACATGGACACACATTTAATAATACTAATAGATGTAATAACATATTAATGCATTTAATATTAAATAGCTGTATGTTATAGTGTCATCTATCTTCACATCGTGGCTGGAAAAAAGGAAAATTAAATTTTCGTCTATAATTTCTCAGCGACATAAACGAAGAATAATTTATTAAAATATGTTACATGATCTTCTGATTATAGAATCAGATGGCTCTAGAAAAAAACTGTAATGTTGCTAATGTGGAAATTAATACTGCAGTGCCGTTTGGTGAGGTTGGCAAAGACATCAACGATGAACCATTACAGGCAACTGAGCAACAAGAATGTTTGAACAAAATTAACATAGATGGCGCGCACAAGATTCAGCATGTTACAGACAGTGAACATGACTTTACAACAACAGATAGTGATCCAGTGAACGAACTGGTACATAGGCGACTGACAGAGTTGTTACGAAAATCAGTTCCCAGTGATGTGAATGAAGACTTGTATTCACAACATCCCACAAAATTCTCTTTCATAATTGTTGCATATGTTACAAAAGCATATGCCAGAAAAGAACATTCCAAGTGATGCACGCACATTATTAGCCACTCCTTGTTCCTCTGTAATTCACCAGATGAAACCAGGGGTGTATTGCCACTTCGATTTGGTTAATGCTTGCAGAGCTATTGTAAAGAAAGCATATTTTATTCATGTCCCCCATTCATTCATTGCAATTATTGTTTGGAATAGATGGTTTGCCATTGTTAACATATTCATGTGATATCCTGTGGCCAATATTATGTTCTTAGATTGTTGTAAACAAAGTGTTTGTTGTGGGCATGTGTCACGGCAAAGCAAAACCTAACAGTACAAATGAGTTCATGAAGATGTTTGTTAACAAGGCAGAATTATTTATGACTGAAGGCATTTTTGTAAGCGATGTGTTGGTTCCTGTATCCATACATTCTTTAGTGCGTGTCTATATGCACTTGATTTGTTTAGGTGTAGTTAGAAAACTTTTGAATTTATGGCTGAACGGAGTCCTAGTACATTGTTTGTCCGTAAAATCTAAGTTAACAATTTCATCAAGGTTATCAGCTGTTAGAGTGACTATTTTAAAAGCAACTAAAGCTGTACCTACTAAATAAAGCATTTTATTTGGTGGATTAATTTTTTAACCCCACCTCAAAATAGAAACTTATTTTATCACATAATGGTGCTGAATTGCACTGTTGCAGTTAAATTTCATAATAATTTGTATTGTTGCTATTTTTTAGTTTATATTTTCTCTGTAGTCAAATTTTCCTATTATTTGTATTGTTACTATCTGTTAGTTTCTTTTTTTGATGTAGTCAAATTTCATAGTTATTTGAATTGTTGCTGTATGTTAGTATCTATTTTCTTAGGTTCCTGTGATGTAATCATCTTCAATATTTTTTAACTTCAAGTTCTTAGACTGCCAGGCATTGTAATTGTAATATTATTGTGGTGGCTATTCGCACTGTCGCGCAAAGTGGCTGACATCTGGTGGCGAGTTTATGAACTAGTAAACAAATGTTTTGCTGTTTGCGGTAACATAAAAGTTCAGATGTATTTTAGAATTGTATCAGGCAGAAAGCCAGTAACTTGAAATTTTCTGAATTTGCAAATATTAAAAATAGTCTGAACTTGCGTTGTTGCTGTGTTAGTTAATAATAAAAAGTTTTCAATGTATTATCATCCAGGTGACAATTGCAGTTGCTTCGTGCTCGATAACCTTCTACTTGAAAGATAAATATATATGTTTGAAATAGAACAAAATGTAAAAATTAAAGCAAATTTACTTATGTAAATTAAAAACGAATAATTCTTCGTTACAAAAGATGTGCGCATTGTATGCAGACTGTCACTAACAAATAATAACCAATGCAACAAATACTAATATCGAAGTCGTAACTCATTATAGTACTCAGGTTGCAACTGCCATTGCAGATATTTTTAATAAATGTCTTTAAATTTAATCGAAATAAATCGTAAGAACTTTTTAAGAAATAAAAATATTTAGTAATATTGTATAAATGTACCAAATTAAGCTAGCATCGTTAATCAAAAATTCGTTCGTATTTTCGTTGTGTGTTTTAAATATTTAATAATAATAGCGATATATATTGTCAAACTTTTAAACTGCTCTAATTTTACCACCGTTAGAATAAAAGAAATAGTTGAAATTTCGTAATTTTGCAAACATCTCTCATTTTGCTGTTTCACATGTTTAATTATAGCCCTTGAGCTGATTGTCAACGTATATTTACGTAGTAGATTCAATAATTAGCTATGCATAATATTTATAACGTCAGGGAAAAAGGCAGACAAATGGAACATACGATTTCCGAACATGACATTTGTATCCAAAATCATCATTTTATACTTGTAACTGCCAAAACTCTGATAAACAGGCAGCAACGTTCTCTACACAATCAATACTTTCATACTTTAGTGGCTAAAACATATTTTTATGTCACCAGGTTCGCACAAAATTGAAAATCGTAAGTACAAATACAAGCAAACAAATGGCCAAGTAGCTTTGTTGATGCAGTCTTGCCCTCCATTTTTTCGTACGTAGTGCTGCACTCTGGAGGAGGCGACGTCTCGAATAATCTCATATTGTGTTTGTCTACCAATTGAATGTTGTAAAATTCTCTAAATTTCCTACTTCGTAAAACATGTACAATTTCCCAATTTGACAAATCCGAACACATGTCGTGTAAAAAAGGATGCTAATAAATCAAATTGAAATACTGTTCTACGGGAGTCTTCAAGGAAATCTAGGCCTTTGCAGGAGCTGAAGCGTTGGAAGGCCACAGAATTTAGGCAATTTATTTTGTATAGTGGACCAGTGGTTTTAATAAATGTACTGGATTCAGACTAATACAAACATTTCCGGTGTCTTCATGTTGCTGTTTCGATTCTTACTAACCCATCATCTTCTGGCTTTTCTGTTGAGTATGCAGGAAGTCTTCTGATCTATTTTGTACAGCATTTTGAAAAATTGTATGGGAAGGAGAACATTTCAAAAAATGTACATGGCCTCCTAGACCTGACCGAAAATGTAAAACGGTTTGGTACTTTAGACACTTTTAGTGCCTTTAGATTTAAGAATTACTTGCAGGAAATTTTTAAACAAGTAGATCTATACAGAACTAATCAGCCTACTTTCCTGTAGTGTATATTTTGATAACAGAAATGTTTCCTCATGAGCTGAAGGGGGAGGAGTATCCTAGGGTTTTAGAACACACATAAAATAATGCCAACGAAAGCAATATGATGAATAACTCAAAAATTAGAAAACATAATGCAACGTTAAAATTTTGTGTAAAATTATTTACTTGCTTAGATAATGTTATGAACATCTCAGGTGATTAAACTTTAAATTTGTTGAACAGCGGTATTTTATATATGACGAATTTATATGAATTTTTACTGAATGATATAAAATATACCAACATGGATTTTCGCTACTTATCATCACTGCCACCTACTAACCAACTAACTCAGATTATCTCTCAATAATTCTAATTACTGGTCATACAGTAGAACAGGGTGATTAGAAACATTGGGGTGACTAGAAAGCAATTTCAAAGGTAAATTTCCGGTACAGATACTGTTTTAAAATTTTAATATTTAAGCAGGCAAGTTAAAACTATTTACCTACAAACAGTAGTTTTATTGTAATGATATTACTTGGTACTCATGTTTCGTTATTTTTGTGAGTTCATACAACTAAGATCCCAGACATGAACCAACACTAGCCTGACATGATGTCACAGTTGCTAACATGCATAATCAAATACTAAAATAAGTTTCCCAAGTAACAATCAAAATTTACTTAATTATACGAAATAATAATAAAAATTGTTTTAATAATTTAGCCCGAGGGATAAAAAACATTATTTTAAGGAAATATTTCTCTAACTCAAGGCACAAAATTTAACACATCTTATAACGAATACAGTTAACGTCATATTGTATACAGTATCTTAATTAAATAAATGTATAAATCCAAGATGGCGGAGGTTATACCAATCAAAACATATTTTATCAGAGT
>PNEQ01054214.1:0-18685 GCA_003012365.1 Medauroidea extradentata | reverse complement strand
CCTGCACTTAGCACCAGTCTTCTCACCTGTGTCCCTGCACTTAGCACCAGTCTTCTCACCTGTGTTCCTGCACTTAGCACCAGTCTTCTCACCTGTGTCCCTGCACTTAGCACCAGTCTTCTCACCTGTGTCCCTGCACTTAGCACCAGTCTTCTCACCTGTGCTCCTGCACTTAGCACCAGTCTTCTCCCCTGTGTTCCTGCACTTAGCAACAGTCTTCTCCTTGTGTTCCTGCACTTAGTGCGAGTGTTCTCTCCTGTGCTCCTGCACTTAGTGCCAGTTTTCTCCCCTGTATTCCTACACTTAGCACTAGTCTTCTCATTGTGTTCCTGCACTTAGTACCAGCCTTCTCCCTTGTGTTCCTGCACTTAGCACCAGTCTTCTCCCTGTGTACCTGCACTTAGCACTAGTCTTCTTCCCTGTGTCCCTGCACTTAGTGCTAATCTCCTTCCCTGTGTTCCTGCACTTAGCACCAGTCTTCTCATTGTGTTCCTGCACTTAGTGCCAGTATTCTCTCTGTATTCCTGCACTTAGTGCTAATCTTCTCCCCTGTGTTCCTGCACTTAACGCCAGTTTTTTCCCTTGTGTTCCTGCACTTAGTGCCAGTCTTCTCCCCTGTGTTCTTTCACTTAGTGCCAGCCTTCTACCCATGTACATACACTTTGCACCAAGCTTAGCCACTGTGTTCTATCACTTAGTGTCAGTCTCCGCCCCATTGTTCCTGCAATTGTTCTAGTCGTAACCACTGCGTTCCTGCACTTAATGGCTGTCTTCACTCCTGTATTCTTTTACCAGTGCGAATCTTAGTCTTTATTCCATCACTTTGTGCCTGTCTACGCCCCTGTTTTCCTGCATCAAGGGCCAGTTTTAGCTCCTGTATTCATGCCCTTAGCGAGAGTCTTTTTCTGTTGTTTCATCACTTTGTGCCAGTCTTCGCCCCTGTTTTCCTGCACTAAGTGCCAGTCTTAGCCTCTGTGATCTTGCACTTAGTGCCAGTCTTCTCTATCTCCCATCCCTAACCGCTACACTCAGCATGGCTGACAATACATAGCGAGCAGTGCTGAGTTCAGTTTCATTGCACGAGTTTGACATCAGTGCTGTGTTTCACTAACATATTCTACGTGAACATTGTCGTTCGTGCAAAGACGGAGAATAAGTAGCTTTCCTTGTTTACAGACATAACTTTTTTACAAAATTTGTCCAATTTAAGGAACACGAAACGGCCCCAGCTCACGTCGCCCTGGACGCGCCCCTGCCAAGACCGTGTGGGTTAGTAAGATCACTGCATTGTTGGCGACACTGGCCACGCCACTGAATGGGGCGTATATGATACAGAAACTACAATAGTTGATTTTGTCATTTAATAACGTATGTTATACAATATAAATGACTATATTACATCAGTGACTTCCTAGATTACACATTTCTAGAGTCTGTCTTTGACGTGATCACAACTCAGGGATACGAGAATTAGTGTGAGTCTGCATACGCTATTCAGATATGCTGAATTATGATGCAATGGGGGTTATGAGCGACTCAACAGTCCAGTAGAGACAAAACAGTAGCTCCTGTAGTTCTACCGACCTCTCTGCCACACTTGCCTAGAGCTCTCTCCTAGCTGCGTACACAACTTAACTGGGCAGGTAGTCCGCTGGCGACGAAGTATGTCCACAACGGCAAGCACACGTAAACAACAGCAATAGTCGTCTATCCGCTACATCCATGCCTGGAGCTTGTAAACAAGTTGGTGGATGTCGCTCCGCCTGCAGAATTACTACCGCACTGTCTCCTCCAGTCTGACCACCTAACCCCAACAGAAATACTAGAATAGACATCAGAGTACCAACCTTCGAACACTAGGTTTCTCCATAACGAACGATCACAAGCTGTTATTTTTGTTGCTTGTATGCTAGCAAGTAGGTTGTACATCTGTCATTGTTGTGGCATGGTTGCTTACAAGTAGCTAGTACAACTGTCATATTTGTAGCTTGGTTACTAACAAGTAGTCAGTACATCTGTCATTGTTGTGGCTTGATTACTAACAAGTAGGCTGTAGAGCTGTCATTGTTTTGGCTTGGTTACTAACAAGTAGGCTGTAGATTTGTCATTGTTGTGGCTTGGTTACTAAGAAGTAGCTAGTACAGCTGTCATTGTTGTGGCTTGGTTACAAACAAGTGAGGCTGTACATCTGTCAATGTTGTGGCTTGATTACTAACAAGTATGCTGTAGAGCTGTCATTGTTTGGCATGGTTACTAACAAATAGCTAGTTCAGCTGTCATTGTTGTGGCATGGTTACTAACAAGTAGGTAGTTCAGCTGTCATTGTTGTGGCATGGTTACTAACATTGTTGTGGCTTGGTTGTAAACTATTAGGCTGTACAGCTGTCATGGTTTTGGCTTTGTTTCTATCAAGTAGATTGTACAGTTGTCATTGTTGTGGCTTGGTTACTAACAGGATGGCTGTACAGGTGTCATGTTGTGGCTTTGTTTCTATCAAGTAGGCTGTACAGTTGTTATTGTTGTGGCTTGGTCACTAACAAGATGGCTGTACGTTTGTCATTGTTGTGGCTTGGTTGTAAACGATTAGCCTGTACATATGTTGTTGTTGTGGCTTTGTTTCTACCAAGTACAGTTGTCATTGTTGTGGCTTGGTTACTAACAAGATGGCTGTACAGCTGTCATTGTTGTGGCTTGGTTTTTAACGATTAGGCTGTACATCTGTCATGATTGTGGCTTGGTTGTTAACGATTGAGTTGTACATCTGTCATTGCTGTGGCTTGGTTGTTAACGGCGAGGCTGTACAGCTGTCATTGTTGTGTCTTGGTTGTTAACGATTAGGCTGTACATCTTTCATTTTTGTGGCTTGGTTGTTAACGATGAGGCTGTAGATCTGTCATTGTTGTGGCTTTGTTTCTATCATGTAGGTTGTACAGTTGTCATTGTTGTGGCTTGGTTACTAACAAGATGGCCGTACAGCTATCATTGTTGTGGCTTGGTTTTTAACGATTAGGTTGTACTTCTGTCATGATTGTGGCTTGGTTGTTAACGATTAAGTTGTACATCTGGCATTGTTGTGGCTTGATTGTTAACGATTAGGCTGTACATCTGTCATTATTGTGGCTTTGTTTCTATCAAGTAGACTGTAGAGCTGTCATTGTTGTGGCATGGTTACTAACAAGTAGCTAGTACAGCTATCATTGTTGTGGCATGGTTACTAACAAGTAGCTAGTACAGCTGTCATTGTTGTGGCATGGTTACTAACAAGTTGGCTGTACAGCTGTCATTGTTGTGGCTTGATTACTAACAAGTAGGCTGTAGAGCTGTCACTGTTTTGGCTTGGTTACTAGGCCTAACAAGTAGGCTGTAGAGCTGTCATAGTTGTGGCTTGTTTACTAACAAGTATGCTCTAAAGCGGTCATTGTTGTGGCTTTGTTACTGACAGATAGGCTCTATAGCTGTCATTGTTGTGGCTTGGTTACTCTGTTACTGTAAATTTGGTTTTACTGAAGCGGGCAGACAACAGAATATCGCATATAATTGATTACGACGCTAACGATTTGGCGGACAATAATTAGTTATAGTTAATAAGTTTTGAAGTGAAATATGCATTATTAATTGTACCCAAATATTGTGTAAATTTAATTTTATTAATATTTTGTTTTAGGTTTGGATGCACTACTACTTGTAGGCATTTTTCGCATTCTGCAATCTCATATCTGAGGTACGAGGTTTTGTTTCACATTTAATAGTTAATCTTGTGTGATGAAATGTGTAGCTCGTAAGCTACGAGTTTGTAATAGCTTTACTGAAGACCGCAGATGTCTCAGTGGCTAGAGAGCTCGCCTCCCATCATGACAGCCCGGCAATTTCTGACAGCATGTTGCTATCGTGGCTCTTGTTGTCATTACCTGATGTTGTTCTCGGTGTACTCCTGGGTTCCTTGCAATTCGCATTATAAGTTATGTGTTTTCCTCTGCAGGGCTTTGTGTAGTGTCATTACTGCGCAAGCAGTTGCTTTCACACGGCCAGTCATAAGTCTCAGTCAAGCCTCCAGCATCCTTCCTTCACAATATTTCTTTATTTATTAGTATCCCTTAAAAACAATGCACCGGAATTTCAATAGTTTAGTACCCGTGTAGCGAGATAGCAACTTGAAATACAAAATTCCTGATATCTGTAAGTTGTCCCCGGAACAGGTAGAAGAAAACACTTAGAACATTGGTACTCAGCGAGTACAGTGTCTCGCAGGAGAAGACTATCATAAACCTGAGTACAGTCTCAAAGAATGCGGGATGGAGTGTATACACTCGGTGAGTGCTTGAAGTGATGTCTCGAGTGTTGTGATAGTTCTGTGAGGTGAGTAGGCTACTGTGTGGAGCAGAAGAGGAACGCAATGACTGGGTAAACTGCAGCACCCTGATACAACCTCGACAATGTCCACAATGTTTCTCCCTGGTGTTATCTGGAGCGACCTCACCTGGGACAAAGCCCTAGTAGGCGTTGTTGGAGGCGAGCGTACTAACCACTTCACTACCTCGGCCCTACATACAGCATTGCAAGATATTACTGCAGCATGCTTTCTGCATGCAGTGCTCAAAACATACCGCTAGAAACCACCGACAATTGGTAGGCTACATGTTTGGCAACACTGTAACAAGTGATAAGTAATATTCTCCAACTTGTAGGCCTACATATAATTTGTCTTGGTCGTATAAAGTACCTACAATAATCGCGTTGTGCAGTGAAATTTGCGTCCACGACAGTAATATCATAAATTCACGTGTACTTTGTAAACAAGAGCTTCATGGAAAGTTCGAGATCTCGTACGTTAGAGGTTAGCATGCTGAGCTACTGGAGCTGTTTCCACTGCATTAGAAAGTTTTTGAAATCTCTAATTAGGTTATGTGTAATTATGTGTGTACAGTAATAAAATGTTCAAATGCGTCCGAATTTCCTTATTTTAATTTGTGAGGAATTTTCTAGACACACAAGAAAGTGTAATTTGTTTTCTTATCGTGTAAGTGAAATTTTACTCAATTTTTTCTGCGAAGAAATTAGTAGGACGTTTATCGACGAACACTCGTATTGTGTACGACGTGACATAGCAGGTTTCAACTGCAGTACCAACATTCATACATCAAAGACATCTGATACAGAACAAACGGCTTTGTGCTTAGTAAATGTATGTGACATTGGTAAAAACTATTACGTGTGTTTCAAATTATATAGGCCTATGAATATTGTGGGATACTCTTCTAGGAATACATTTCATGTTTGTAATAAGAATCAATTTTCAGTAATAATGAAGGGCTTTTGTTTGAATATCAGCATTTAGCAAATACAATAACTAGTTTTAATTTTAGTCTCGTAGAATAGCAAATACAAATACAACAATGAGCGACATATTTAGTACCTCGCTCATAATTGTGCGTAGACTTATCAATGTCGCCCATTTCGCTACGAGTATTTATTTCATGTAGCCATCTTGTGAATTCTTACATTGTCTTATAGTTGTGCATGTCAAGAAGAGAGACAGTCATATTTGACTAAGGAACATGCAGTTTCCTGCAGGTAAGTTCTTTGACTGCCGGCCGTGGCGTGAGTGGAATGCAGGAATGAAGAAATGCTGGATAACCCCGAGATAAGCCACCAACTGTGAACGACGTCGTAAGTGGCGAGCTTGTCAGTGTAATGTCTGGCTAGTATTCTGCAGCAGAGGCCACTTTCATACACCAGTGCCTTCTGCTACAGTCAGGGGCGTCATTTGGGGCTACAGGGGGGGGGGGGGCAAATGCTCCCCCCTGGATTTGGAATTTTTGTGTATAAATATATTTTTTGTATTTTTAAATGTAAATAATGTTAACTTAAGGACATAAAACTGAAGTTTTATTATTAAAGTATCTAATTTATACATGCTTAATTAATAAAAAAAGATGCAACAAAGTCACTGTCGTCAGAAAACAAAATCTTGCCCTCCCCCTGGAAAAACCTGAAATGACGCCCCTGGCTACAGTATATTGCATGGCAGCTGCAACACAAACCAAACAATTAATAGCATATTGACACCAGTACAAGCACTTTGTCACAAAGTTCAATACTCTAATAATAAAATATATCTAGCACGTATTTTCATTTAAGTTAGGGCCTACTAAACATTTCTAAATTTTTGCGATTGAACATTTTACAAATGCTTTGGAATTTAGTAACTCGTTTTTATATGACACTAGCAGTCCCCCGCGGCTTTGCTCGCGAGTATTATTCGTAACTGATAATATTTACTTTAATTGAAAAACCCCTTTGTACACAAGATTGGTACTTCAGTCATCAAGTGTTATAATGTCCAAGCGGCTAGTTGAACTAATTCTGCAGCAGGATAAGTAGCTATAGCTGTCCACGCGAAAAACAGTCTTAAGTTTGTCCCTGCCGCTAACAGCGACTTCGCCTGGGCCTTATTTATAGCCCTGCCTATTTGACGTTGTGGGGTAATTACAGACACCTAAGGTAAGAGGGTAATCGAATGAGAAACATATGTTTACCCTGTGCACAACCATGTGTGACGGTGCCCTCAATTATATATTTTCAAAATATTCACTTTAACTTTATTGACATTACAAAGTTTCAGAGAGTTAAGGTTTCGCGGAAACGTATTTGGTGCCCCCCACCTGAGATTAGTAAGATGATATATCGTCGGTTTACTGCCAAAAGTGACAAAGTCAAAATGAGATAAAATTATAAAAATGCTAGGAATATGTATCTATAGGTTGTTCACGAACAATTGCCCAAGTTTAAAGTCTATTCGTCGTTTAGTTGTTTCGTACTGTTGTGTCACAGTATAGAAACATACCACATTTTTGTTAATATCTACAATTTAATACTGTTTTTAAACGAAATAGCATTTATAACTTAATCACTTTTGGCAGTATACCGACGATATGTCAGCTGATATTGTAGAGGAACCTAAGCGGAAAGCGAACTGCAATTTTACCCCTTTTAAAGACTACATGTAAATTGCACTAATTCGATCTGCCTTGTTGTTTGTGTGTCAGAATTGAACGTTTGCACGCAGCTTTTAACGGAATTCGAGCCCAGAACCTCCCGGAATTTAGACCTGAGTAACAAACAACTGTGTCACGTAACGTCGAAATAATTCATGAAAATAAAATGTATTGAGAAAAAAAAAATATCTGTGTCCTGGGCTCATAGAGGTTGTACAACACCACGTCTCGATAGGTTGCTGTAGTGAAACTCCTGTAGGATATAAGTTGTTTCTCGCTGCTCGTTTCTGCTTTTCGGATCGTCTGCCTTGATTATTGACCAACTAAGTTTTATTCTTAATAATCACGTTTCTTATAAAGAAAATAAATTACATACATATTTTTTTAAATATTTACGTAAGCATCACTCTGACGCGAACAACACCTCAATATCGCTACTTTTTAGATAGATATCGTGGGTTGATGGAAAACAAATTTTGTGTTTTTTCACCCTTTTGGGTGTCGAATTTCAAAATATTTTAAATTTACATCTTAGACATTTGTATAAGTATCCAACTGAAGTGTAAATCACATCGCTAGCCCGTCCAGTCGAATCAAAATCGATCATTCACTAAAAAAAAAAAAAAAAAAAACACATATCACCCCTGCACAGTATTGAGAAATCGAATTTCGAAAAATCTGAAAACCGTTTTGCGATAGTTTCTGTAACCATCATCTTGAAGCAAAAATTAATTGTATATCTCGACGGGTTCGATAGATATCGAGGATTTATCTAAAACACGTTCAAGGTCTTTTTACCACTTAAGAGAGTAAATTTCGAAAAACCCTTGATTCACGTTTTAGAATACTTTATTGGTATCTCGTGGACGTAAAAAAACACAACATTAGCCCGCTGGGTTCAAGATATATAGACGATTAATTGAAAACGCTTTTCACCACTTTTCACCCATTTTCACGTCCTTAGGTGGCGAATTTCGAAAATTCCTGAAATTACTTTTTAGGTATTTGAGTAAGCATCAATCCTAAACAAAAATCACGTCTCTATATAAAAAACTATGGGATCGATATATATCGAATGTGAGTCGAAAACTCATATTACCCCATTTTTAACCAGTTTAGGGACGAATTCGGAAAATATATTTTAAATGATACTTGGGATCTTTACAAAAGCACCAATTTAAAGCAAAGAGCACTTCGATATCTCGATTGATTCGATAGATATGGAAGGATAATCGAAAACACATTTCACGTATTTCCACCCCTTAAAATAAAGAATTTCGAAACGTCTTTGAGTCCTGTCATAGACATTTGTAAAAGTAACCAATTAAAGTTAAAATCACGACGATAGCCAATTGTGTTTCAAAGATAAAGACGATTCATTAAAAACACATTTTGCCCCTTTTTACTGCCTGGGGGTCGAATTTCAAAAAAACCTAAAACTTCTTTTTGGGTATTTCCGTAAGCAATATTTTGAAGTGAACATCAACTCTCTATCCCGAAGGGTTCGATAGATATCGATAGTTGATTGGAAACACATTTAAGGTCTTTTCAGCCCCTTAAAAGTTGAACTTCGAAAAATCCTTAAATTGGCTAATATGCATTTTTACGAGTGTCCTATTAAAGTAAATATCACGACGATTGGCTGTCGGGTTCGAGCTCTATCGACGTTTCTTCGGAAACACATTTCACCCCTTTTCACCCCTTTAGAGGTCGAATTTCGAAAAAATCCCTTCTTAGTGCTCGCCTACGACCTGAAAGGAACCCCCACAAAAAAGTTCACGATTCTAGGTCCAGTGGTTTGGGCTGCAGTTTGATATGTCAGTCAGTCAGTCAATCAGTCAGCTTTCATTTTTATATATAGAGATAGGTAGGCTACCCGAGTAGAATCAATACTTGATGACTCTGAAACGGTTAGCATGCCCCAGCGATATTTGATTTATTACGTCACAGCTATTGGTCCGATGTTACAGGTTTATGAGTTGAAATCAAGGTAAAGCATTTGATCAGAGTGATGCAGTTCTATATTAAAAACAACTGTTTATAAACTAGTAAAATACGAGAAACCCCGATATATCCTGCATAGTTGATTGTGTGTTCGTTCATCATGTGAGAGCAACTGCCTGGTAAGCTTGTTCCTTGTTGTTGTATTGTATGGATACTTGTATGACCTGGTGTATGACACCTGGGTGATTGAATCTTGTGTCTCTACAGCACATACATGGTGTCTGTAGTATTGTGTCACGTGACTTGTCTTGAAGCACTATGTCATCACGTAGTGAAGTTCATTTAAAGTCTGAATATTTAATTGCCAATTATAAAGTCATCTGTTATAGTCTCTTTTATAAGCTGTTGACGGTAAATGGAGCAGTTTAAAAAGCCGTGTAGCCAGTCCATGGTCACAGATAAGCTAGTGTAGTGGCTTGCAGCTTCTGGCACATCCTGTAGCTGATGGCATGTTGCCATGTTGTTACTAACCAAATTGGTGCAGATAGCCTAACCTACCTGATTGTGAATACATGAATGTGTAATGTGAGAACAAGCCCCGCTCTGTGGAGGAGGATACAGGATAGCAGAGAGGGAGGGAGGTATCTTCTGTATCCTAATAACCTCCCTCCCCCCTCCCTCCTCGTCGTATCGCCCCTCCTGAGAGCGCGCAGCCTCCACGGCACGGCCTGCCGAGAGCCGGCTTGCTATTGGTCGAGCCGGCCGCCTTGCGTCACCACAGGAGGAGTAGAGAAGATGAAGGGGCGGCAAGGAGGGGAAGAGAGAGTAAAAGAGACGGACTTCATCATGGAGTCAAGCAATCTTGCAGCATGATAGCTTCTCTTGGCGGCCGAGCAGGCACGACTCCGACATTCCAATCTGTTTGTTGCTACGTGCCCCCCCCCCTCCCCTTGCTCCTGCTTGCTACTTGATGGCGCCCTCTGCTGCTACATACACGTGCCATTGCTAGCTGACACACACACTCTCCTCTGGTTGGATGTACTTAAGCCACTGCACTCTTCTACTGTACCTCGCCTCTATGACACATTATGTGCTTAGGTCATCGTTTCTGACGTCGTATTTAGGATATGTGTCTGCTGGACGCGGCAAGACGGTTCCTAAACATATCTGCAAAGAGCAAGTCTAGAGTTGTATAACTACTAAGAAGAATAGTTATACATTTAATAACTAAATATTTTCCCAAAAAATTATGACCTCTGCGTATACGCCAGTGTTGGAAACAAACCCTCGACTTCAATACAGGATAATTAAACTATCTAGCTTAATACGTTCTACTTTTTTTGTTTCACCCACAAAAGTGGCGCTATGCAATCTAATATAAGCAATCTGTGAATAATATCTACTGACTTCGCAAGTAAAGCTGTGTTAGTCGCGTTACGAAATACGCACAACAATGAAGCGTAATTGTTTGGTTTTATGACTGCAATCACTTATGTTTGTTTACTGAGTGATCAGGTTAAAAATTAGGAGTTCAATAAAATGACCCATCGTCATAACGTGTGTTTAAAAATAAGAGTTTTCCCTCATTCCAAAGAAAACTTTAAAAAGCTTGCAACTAAGCCTATTAGGCAGAAGTATGTTTTAACCGTTCAATAACATTGTTTTACGTTTCAAACATTTCTAATGTGCCACGTGCCAGTTTGACTCAGTGCGTGTGTCAACCCGCCTAGCTCACTTCACGTCGATGACAGAAACTGGACCTGTTGTTGGGAACATGTCGGACGTTGTCGCTGCCCTGGCGCATTCTGTCTACAGTCACTTTGTCCGAGCTCATTCTCCATGCAGGTTGGATGTCCTGATGTATACATAGCCGTATCAACTGAGCATTCCACCAAGCCACATATATTCACTGCTGTGTTGCGACTGTGAACAGTTAACTTAACACATATTACAACGTAAGATTTCACTACGCTTTCTGTTTTCAAGTATGAGTCAAATGTTCCAGTAAATACAAGTCAGTGCATGTTTGATTGCTGTAATTTACACTACAGACATTTCAAACTTAATAACTCGCTAGTCAAAGAATAGCAGTCGTTTTACACTACTTTACTCGCAACATTTGTAACTGCTCAGCCGTGTGTAGAAAGCCTAAGAAGCTCATACCCACTTACACCTGTATAGAATGTCGCAAGATAACATTTTTACACAGTACTTAATTGTTTTAGTTACCGTGGCCTGACCTGTGATTTTTCAATACGACATAGAAAGAATAGTAAGTAGTAATTTCTAGTACTTTCTAATAATAACTCTTCCAACATACAAGAGATATCTGCAGCAGGCTGTTACAGTGTAACAAATACTTATAAATACATTGTTATACATCATACACACTGTCTGTGCCAAGCACACTATATTCTCATATAAGTGTACGAGAGGATCTCTGGCCTCGAGTCCAGGTCAGGCCATCATTGTTATGGTTTCCTGATAATTACCTATGAACTGTTTGCTACTGTATAGGACATGTCCGCTTCCCTGCACGTTCATATTTCTCTTGCTCACTAGTTCTGTCTTACGTTACAACTTCCTGTAGTGAAAAGCCTGTATTCATGCAACCTGCAGTGCACATGAGTACTTATAGTTGATGTGTTGCAAGGTTTCCTCCACTGAAGTTCCCACAATGATCTAGGCTGGCTGCTACTAGACATTGTTTAGCTTGCCAGGTCTCTCGCTGCTTGGCTCGAAGATACAAGGAACCCTACATGATTGTAGCATTTGTCTTCCTACACACTTGTGTTGCTGTCCCAGCTCGTGTGAGTTAACAACTGCTCACTTAATAGTTCTGTATGTTGTTCTAGTGTCTAGTGAGTGGAGCTGCACCCACACTGGCTATGCGAGGAGTTTTGTCAACTAGTTATAGTTTTTTCAGTCACTGAAACTTGACAAAATAGTGGTTTTACGTTAATTTTAGGTACATATAGGGACCTTATAATAGTTATGGAAATTGCCAAACTCTGCATATTTACACGACGTTAGACAAATATTCACAGTCGTTCATTGTAAATACGTATTTTTAATTATTGTGGTTTGATTGTGCAGGGTTGAGCCAAGCATCCTCGAGGTACGTCCTATACTGTGTTATGCACCGTGTATATAACTATACAGTGACAAGTACTTACTTGCTTGAAGAGTGAATAAGTAGTTCAAGTGTTCGTTCAGTGAAGACTTCGTAAGTACTTGTTCCACGCTCGGCCATATTACTACATACACATACGTGATTCCTAACACACTGAGCTCATGGAAGCTGAACGACATTGGCGAGAGGCAGGCCAGGTGGACTAGCGCACTTCATAGGAACGTCACTTAGAAGTCAGTGGCTTGTGCTCAGGAACTACACTCAAAGACATTTGCACGCGTTTAAACACATGTAAGGTCCTACATTGCACTGCACAGTTCGTTCTCTCAGTACTAGAACCTGCATACATCAGTGTTCCACGCATTTATTTATGTAAGAATACTTTGTGCAGGATCATAACACAATGTACAGGCAGGACACAGTTATTGCCACATATATGACATCAGCTGTGAATGTCTGATAGAGGCTAGAGTGAGATGTGATGTGCGTGCCTGGGTCACCCTTGTAGCTCCCACACTTCCAGGCCTCAGGTGAGCACAACATATCTCGTCAGGCAGCCACCTTAATACACGTCCTACTGTGTCAGCTGTGCGATATATGTAGCGGAGGTCTGCCACACCTGGCCGCAGAACAGCTTGGCTTTACAGAAGCGGAGTGACATAGCGGTGTATTTGATAGTACTGGCTATGCTATTAGCTGGACGAGAATATCGAGGCAGAACTAGTTTCTAACTGGCAACTGTGTGGTTTGAAACATTTCCTGTTGGTAAGGCCTCACTCTGTAATACTTGCTGTGATTGGCGCCTTGTTTCTACGTCACGAGTGGTATATTGTCAGCTGCTGTGCAGCGTTGCCATGGCGGGAGGAGAGCTAATATCAGCGCACGTGACCTTGAAGACAAGTCTGACATGACTCAGCTCTGTCTATGACGTACACACCACGCTGCTAGCGAACACAATAGTTACTTCACAATTACAAAACTCAATATCAACTGTTTATGACCAGTAACCTTGTGCAAAAATATTTATAATGGAATTCTTACCCCCAGCAGCAACCAACGTTGGACCAACGGTGAAAATTGGTTGGAACTGTTGGTAATACGTTGTGTTGGAAAACACACGTAAATCTAACATTGGAGCAACGTAGCATGCTGGCAATTATGTTCGAAAGTGTATTATTATTGCAATGAATTAGCAACATTTTGAAAATAGTAATATTAAAGTAGAAAATGTGTGAACATTTTGGAAGACCAAAATATTGTTATTTAAATTTTGTTGGTTTAATGTTACCAACACGTTGGTAAACATACTGTTGGGGTTTAGTGGGCTAATATTGCAAAACCAACATTTTACACAAAGAGTTCAAAATCATGTTTTACAGTACAACATAACCAATCATTCAAGATTATAACATAATAATTTTACTTAGTTTTAAAAAAGTTAATATTATGTAACTTTTGCTCTGTTGGTTACTCGTTGGAACAATGTTGGAAATCCAAATATTGGATAATAGGTTGTTCCCAATATGTTGGTCCAACGTTGCATTATCCACATTATGACAACCATAATATTTTGTATGTAGGTTGGCTGAGCGTAGGTAACAAGTTGGTAATCATACTGTTGGTGTTAGATACGTAATTTTACATTCATCCAACATTGCTCAAACAACACATATTTATAACGGCTAGGTGAACGTTATTTTCAGTAAATTTGGTCCTACGTTGTATAACCCACATTATGCCAACCACGGAAAGCCTTTTGTATGGAAGTTGGCTGACGTCGGGAACAAGTTTGTAAACAGACTCCTCCAGTGAAACAAATCGTGTTTCTTTCTAAAAACAACTACATTAGAATAGAAAATGCAAGACAATATTAAAGACAGTGTTTTTGTAAACTTTAATTTTTTGGTTAATGGTTATGTACCAGTTGGTAAACACATCGTTGGCAATAGGTATGCACCTTTTACGTTGGGTTAACACTGCATAACCCATAGTAGGCCAACCACCGGAAATATTTGGTATGTAGGTTGGCTGAACATTGGCATTGTTAGAAAACATATGATTAGCAAAAGATATATCTTTCTTTGATATTGTAAGTTTAACTATTAAATACATATTTGTCTTTCAAACACCAGTATTCAATATGTGGCAGTGTGCAGATCCCCCGTGGCTCAGTTGGTTGAGCGGCCGGCTTTGGTGCGGGGGGGCTCTGGGTTCGATTCCCAGGTCAGGCTGGGTGTTAATTTGTGTTGTCCATTTGAGTCTCAAAAATTGTCACTATACAAATTGTCACACGAAAAGTACTGAAGTCACTCGAATTACGTCACATTAAAGGAGGAATGTTTGGTGCAGTGATGATACGGGAGCTTCCGCAACGCCACTGCACCATATATATATAAAGTGTAGAGTAGTTGGTAAGGCGAGAGGTTTCTATTGACAAGTAGGCTACTCCAACATACCTAATGCCACATGGTTCGAATCCACCTCGATGCTGGTCGAAATTTTTTTATTGATTTTAATAATTTGTGTAACCCACAAGAACTCTGAAAATATAAAAGTTACGAATATTGTGCTTAATTTAACTTTTGTAGAGTCTATTTTGTGAGTACTTTTGAAGAGAAATGTTGGCCCAATGTTGGTAAATGGTTGGCATTACAAATGTTACACACACAATTTCAACAATCCAGCGATGTTGGGTCAATGTAGGAAATTAGTAAGTAATAATCCAACCAAAAATCACTGTTGGTCCTACGTTGCTCCACGTGACATTTCAATGTTGTGGCAACGTTGCGTGCCAATGTTGGCCCAGCCAATGTTGGCCCAACCAAAGGTTGCTACTGGGGACTTTCTTACTATAAGTTTTGGTTGCTATATAAAATACATACGGAGGCCATTTGAAAATACTTGAAGTGAAATCGTACTAGAAGATAATAGGATATATATATATATATATATATATATATATACACACACACACACACACACACACACACACACACACCCCAACGTACAGTGTAACGTATTTACTGAAAATAAAAACATAGTTTTCAATATTATATTTTAGTTTAGTTTAATTTTAGTGTATTTTGGACGTAAAAGGAACAGGACAGATATTCAGTAAATCCTTTGCTGTGATTGGTTGTTGTCGTATGAGTCCGCACAATAATTGAAACATTGCCATTCCCTGTGTCAGTATCTTTATGCACATGGACAATGTTGAGCAATAGTGAAACAATAGGTTGAAATACACGCTGGAGCCAGTTCTTGTGGGTGTGATATATGTTCTATGTTTGCTGGTGTTTGTTCAGTTGTTCGGCCATGTGAACTACATTGCGCGAGAATGCACTTGCCTGATGTATCGAACATGTCAGCACAGGTAAAATGTCACACATATCACCACAGTCGTAAGAACATACTCCACGTGGCATATATGACATAATATAATTTTACATCTCGTCGCTAATCAGACACAACGTGTACAGGAATATCTTGTCCTCTCAGTGATTATTTCTTACTTTCCTCTTAGTCATATTTTGATTTGTGCGCGCATTTATGTGGAACACACACCACCATTTACAATTTATTCGTTTTTATAACTTCCTTTTTCTGTTATTTATATTTACTTATTAAGACACGATAAGGTGTAAAAAACTAATTTGATAGAACGTTTATAAAAAAAACTAATTAAATTCTTACGTTAACTTATCTTGTACGACTGCCGAAATAAAAAAAATTATTTCAGTTTCTGCCATCCTGCGAGTAAAGTTAACGAAATGTTTCCACGCATATTATATCTCAGCTAGTGACATGGCTCGCTTTCCATCCAAACAAAATATTTCACGGCGGAAGTGTGTCCTGTCAACCACTAGGTACAGTAACTGGAAGCTGCTGGAATAATATACTCACTAACGAGAACTCAACCTGAGTAAACTAGGTTCACTCAGTCAAGTGGAAAGCCGCTATCAGATAACAGCCAGGTTATTATTAAACGCCAACAATCAATTTAGAGTTTTAAGATGGCGGGAGTTCAATTTACACGCAAATATTTTATGCGTCTGCAAAATATTTATTTAAATTCAACGGCAGTAGCGGATTATATGTTCTACATCCCAAGAAAAATTGCAGAGAAAAAATAAAAACACAATGTATTAAATAACACTGTAAAATAATAGACTTTATAAGAATTGTAATTCGAAAGCTCCAACGACTGTTCGCAAATAACAATATTAGTTTCTGGAGTGTTTCTTCGTATTAGAACGTCGTGCGTACATATCGCTTCTCTATGGGTTTAGCCAACCCCAGTTCGCGTGTCACGTCTGCTAATGCCAACTTGCCCTGGTCCAGAGCAGTTACACTGGAGTTCGAGTCAAAGGTTGTGTCAACTAGGTTAGGTTTTTCGGACGCGAGCTATTTTTTTTTCACTTGGATCACTTTCTGAACTACTCGAGTTGAAATGTTAAGTACCCAGGCTGTCCACGTTGGACGTTCAGGACGATAACTAAGGCGTTCAAGCTATTATTTAATTTGTGGAAAGCAAAGTGTAAGCCCAATACTCGCTTCCCCAGGTTTACGAAGACGTTCAATGTTTCAAACACGCGAAATGTCGTGAAGGCCAGAACAACATCCGTCTGATATTTGGTTACCGTTCGTAGGTCAGGGAACTGGGGGTATGTATTGTAATAACACAAATAACCGTATTCTTATAGCTCAGTGTAATGCAGAGCAGTACTCAAGTAGGCTAGAAGATGAAAGTGTTAGCTAGCTAGACATATATAGATAGATATACAGGGAGTGATAGAAGTATAGGTAGAGAGAGAAGTATGTTATGCTCAGTGATAGCAAGTAACATTCTAGCATGGGGCTTCTCTTCTAGTCGACAGACGACGGACAAAGTCATCTTGTTCGCGCGACACAGATTTAGTATTCGAGTGGAAAGAGTACGTCGACGGATGCGATTGGACACGAGAGGGGCTGGGGAACTAACTGAGGGAACATGGTAAGGGGTGAGGGGGGAGAGGGTGCAGAGAAAATGCTTCCCGAAGACGCACAAACGTGGGGAGAAAGTCCTTTACCCTCCACAGTTCCATCAACACCACCCCAACATCCCCCTCCCCCGGCAAGCTGTGACCCCACACTCTTTCCGTGCCGCGGGGACCAATTGATTAGATTTCGCACAATAAAGGAGGAATTACGGAAGTTTGTCTGGTAAAAGCAAAAGGGTGGGTTTGAGCAGGAGAGGGAGGATAGTTGGCAGCACTTGAAGGTCCATGGAGGGAGGAAGGCAGAAAGTTACAAGCCTGGTCCATGTCACAGAACTGACTGTGAGGCAGCTACTAGTGTTTGTTCACTTTGAATACTTAACACACATATATTGGTTAGTATACATTGTACAATGTTCTAAATACCGGAGTACTGGATACTTGACACATATATATTGGTTTCTGTATACTGTACAACGTACTAAAGTCCCGGATTTCTGGACACTTGACACACACACACACACACATACACACACACACACACAATCACACACACACACACACATATATATATATATATATATATATATATATATATATTGGATAGTGTCAACTGTACAACGTACTAAATTCCCGGATTACTGAAAAATTGACATATATATTGGTTAGTAATCCACTGTATAAGGTATTACAGTACCCGAAAAGGCTGTTGATAAGGGAGGGCGGCCAGTGTTTCATTATTATTATTATTATTATTATTATTATTATTATTATTATTATTATTATTATATGTTTTTGCAAAAATATCGGAAACTCTCGATTCTAGTGAATAGCATTCTATGCACTTCATTTAAGTTAGAAATAATTTCCTACAAATTAAGATGAGTTTTTGTAATGTAGGTATATTAGGTCGTACTTTCTCGAAGAATCGAGACAGCCAAAAATTAATGACGATATTTTTCCACAGTTGTATTTCGATGGAAATGTTTAGATAGAATATATAGAAAATGGCTTGGCAATTAATATGTTTTGTAAGATTATTGCGATATTATTTTTTGTTTACATGGATATGTACATACATGAATTGAGCCATTTGTTTAAGGGAGGAGGGCACGTTTCACAGTAATGTTGTTAGAAACGAGCTACATACGACATATATTAACAACAGTGTCCGAACATCCACATTTCTAACAACGCCCTCTTCCCTCAGTTATGTCGGACATACGACATATATTAACAACAGTGTCCGAACATCCACATATCTAACAACGGCCTCTTCCCTCAGTTATGTCGGACATACGACATATATTAACAACAGTGTCCGAACCTCCACATATCTAACAACGGCCTCTTCCCTCAGTTATGTCGGACATACGACATATATTAACAACAGTGTCCGAACCTCCACATATCTAACAACGGCCTCCTCCCTCAGTTTTGTCGGACATACGACATATATTAACAACAGTGTCCGAACCTCCACATATCTAACAACGGCCTCTTCCCTCAGTTATGTCGGACATACGACATATATTAACAACAGTGTCCGAACCTCCACATATCTAATAACGGCCTCTTCCCTCAGTTTTGTCGGACATACGACATATATTAACAACAGTGTCCGAACCTCCACATAT
>PNEQ01054213.1:0-18683 GCA_003012365.1 Medauroidea extradentata | reverse complement strand
TTCACACCCACTCCGCCTTCACACCCACTACGCCTTCACACCCACTATGCCTTCACACCTAATACACCTTAACAATCATAATGCTTGTTTTACATGTTGTACTTCTTCCTGTGGGTGTTTGTTTGCAGTCCTGGCCATCTTGATCCATATGTCAATTGTGACGTCCGCGATTTGTTTAGAGGCACCGAAATATGCAAGGTTACACCTTTATTATGTTGGCAAGTTGTAGAATTGATATAATTAAGTGCCTTTTTGGTGAATATTGAGGTAACTTATTTGCAGTACACATATTCATGTGTGAGAGACGAATTATGTTGAATTGAACCTAATTTAAATAATTTTCCAAATTATTGTTTTATTTTATTAATGGAATGCAGTACACATTTGTAAAGGGTATTTTGCAGTACACATTGACATAGAGATTAAGTGTACTTTTTTAAAGCATTTTCTAAAGTAGTAAATTAATGCATTGAATTGTTTTACACATTTGTAATTGTAAAATTCCATAGGTGTTTAAAGTATTTTTGTGAGCGAGCAATTATAGCGCAGATGAATTACTTAGTATTTAATTAACTAAGTTGCAGTACACATTTGCATTGAAATGGTTTGAACTTAAGGCATGCTCCAAAAAAATTTTATTATTTTAATGAATTGCTTTCACATTTGTAATAGAAACATTCCGTGTGTTGTATAAAGGGAACTTTTGAGAAATTGAACAGTGATTATATGTATACAACGAACGTTTTCTGGACATTGAAGTACTAAGTGTACTTGCACCCTTCCAATGGAGTTGTAAAACGATTGTTATTTTTTAAAATCTGTTGTTAGATTGCTAGAGAGTAAAACATTTTGTGATTCAAATAGCAATTCATATAATGTGCCATTCTAGTTAAGATGATTGTAGTAGTATAGTTTGTAACGAAGTGTATTAGTATTTACCAGAGGTGCGCAGTTTGTTTTTCTGTTGACAGTCCCCCTTAGCTGAACTTTGAGTTGTTGAATTTATTTAAAATTTTAATGTTTGTTGATTTTTGCTATTTGTGACTTGTTGAGAATTGGGCTGTTGCCATTGTTCAAACTAGTGAGAATTGTTCTACACTCTAAATGATTACCCCATGTCTTTAAACATTTGTAGCGGTCTTTAGAGAGTTGCCTGAGGGCCAAAGATCGTTACACAATCTAGGTAGATAGTTCCTGTGATAGATCTAGTTTCCCTGATATATTCCCAGGATGCTTCAGGTGGTTACATAATAGTGCATGCTACTTAATTCTGCGCTAAAAGTATCAGTTTAAAAGTGTTGATTTCTCAAGTCATTTTGTAGAAATAATTAACTAGCATTCCTAGACAATAATTTTTGCCAACTTTCTGAGAAAAAGAGTTTCTCCAGTAATGTATTTCTGTAGAACAATCTTTGACGTCGAAATCTAGTACATTTAACTGCGGCCCAACAGATTACTGTTTACAAATGTGTCTTTCTGAGTATATGTTTGCTTATAAAATTATCCAATGCCATTATCTAGGATTTTTGTTTTGTAGTTTTTTCCATAATGACTTCCAAATATTTGTAAATTTCTATTGGTGACGTTTAGCGTTTATTTATCGACTACACGCTCCTAACTAGCGTACTGGCGCAAGGTAACTTTTATCAGTCACGTTTCGTGGTTAGCTGAATCACCAGGCTATGACTAAAAACCTGCAATCAATTCAGGGACTCGTGAGTTATTGAACACCCAATATTTCAACTGGGGTTGGTTTTAGAAAGCCTCAATTTTAAATTCCGCCTTATGTGCCCCAAGTAACCGGCACAGAGATAAACATTTTTGAGGGGACGAGGTATATTGCGTTATTTACGTTTGTGTGTGCATGTATGTGTACACACACATTATATATGTATTACAAGGGATTTGAACCTGCGTCCATAATATGATGGCCAGTAGGATAGCTGTGTAGCATAAGAGGGGACTTGTGTTATGTTGCCACATTCTGCACGTAAAATTTGAAAATTCACACGCCACTTAGCATTGGTGGTATTGACGTAATATTTTCTGTAAATACCTATTGAAGCACATTTTTATAGCTCAAAGTCCGGCCTCTATCGCCTGTCTTTATTCTCTCCAAGTAATATTACCAATATTGCGATGCGATATACCACTCAACACTCATCGTATTATGTGGTTGAAACGTTCTTCGACGACAACGAAGGAAGTCCACTAAGTTTTGTCTTTGTTAGCGTCGTTGTGTCATTTATGTTTACATCCATTTTCACCAATTTCTTTTACGTTGGATATTTTGTAAAACAGAATTTTGTTTTCATAAATAAAATTATAGGCGAAGTTAATTCAAGATTACGGTACCAAGACATTTTTTACACGACCAAATTCTTCTCAGCAAAGAACGTAAGTAAAGTTACATTAGTTACTTAAGGGCGTCGCCTACCTGCGCGTTAGAGGCTCAGAAATGACGGAGACATAAGGGCGGCCTTGAATAGCGCATCAAATGCCGCATCGCCTCAACGAGCCAAGCGCTGAAATAGCGTGCAAGCTTCCCGCCGAACCGTGTTTAGTACAGGACACTAAGTGGTGACCATGTAATTTTATTGGTGGAAAGTCTTTAGCAAAGTTCAGCGCACGTCTCAATCTGAATTTCACATGCATCCGGTTAGCGACCTTAATACAATTGTTCATGTCTTCATATGTGGTATTTAATAATCTGAGCTGATGGTTGTAGCGTCGCGACAGTCTCCACGTGTTTGCCAGCAGCCACGCAGTTAATTGACTGTATCGATTGTTCCGCCTGGGTCATTGTGATGATGAATCGTTCACACTGGTTTGTTGCCCGTGCCGCATGTAACTCGCCTCGCTCCGCTGCGGATTAAATTAATTCTCCGAGACCAGTTTAGTACACTTCTGCACGAACATAGGTTCCACGCTCTTCCCGGCAAGTCAGCGACATTATTCGTGCTTGTGTTCGTACTACGATGACGCGTCACATCTTATGCATAAATTGCCATCGTCATATCATAAGTGAAAAAATAGTAACGTATGTCTCTCAGAAAAAAAAATTCGTCTGTGTATTTATCAGCGCTTTAAAGTCGCCGCCTATCAACCGCTTAAAAGGCATCGTAGTGTATTTTTAAATACTTTTTATGAACATATTTTACATGTGCCTATTGTGTCAATGTACAAAAAATTCCTTGCATTTCAAAGAATGACGGAAAGGTAGTTTTAAAGCATCACTTCCAATAGAAAAATTATTTCAGAGCTGCTCTGAAT
Organism: Medauroidea extradentata; assembly: GCA_003012365.1. Taxonomy (NCBI): domain Eukaryota; kingdom Metazoa; phylum Arthropoda; class Insecta; order Phasmatodea; family Phasmatidae; genus Medauroidea; species Medauroidea extradentata. Next base: position 15,410 of record PNEQ01054213.1, on the reverse strand, counting down.
AGCTAAAAGTATATATTTTTTACTCGTTATATGTGAAGAACGTATCACGGCATTCGTGTTTTAAAACTAGTCTAGAAACACGTAATGGACTTTGCTTAGAACTCTGCGCCAATAAATGGATGGGGTGACCGCTGAAAGTGTCAGTCAGGCGAGTGATGTACGATATCACTGTGTGTCGTTTCAGTGTCTTGCGGTAGAGGTGATACCGCACCAGATGAGCCGGTCAACATCGCCCTTGGTGCCGTGCCTCACTCACACAAACAGTCAGTAGTAGGGTGCCTTAATGTACGTCTACCAACGTGCGGATCTTCAGGCGTTGTAAGATTGTTTGGAAACTACTCAACTTGGTTAAGTGATGTCTGCTTAGGAATAGCATTCAAAGAATGCTACACGTGTGTATAATAATTTAAGGTTATTCATATATCTGTAAAGTTTAATTTTACTCTTCCGAAAATGGCGAAAAATGTGTTTCTGTGGTCTTTCATATTGAATTATTTAGTATTTTTTTTACTGAAAAGAATAAGGTAAAATTTGCTATTATAGCTACATTCAGCCCAGAAAATTAAGAATGTAAAATAGTTTGATTGAAATATACGTTACAATTCAAATGCTATGTTTGTGCTGCAGCACGAGATAAATAGGATTCACACCATAATCGCACATTTTACACATTTCTTCTCAGAATTTAAAAAAATTTATTATGATGATTGATATCCCACCTTAAGGTGGGCTATCAAAGTAATTTTAATAAATTTTTTACCTTATTTTGTTTTACTAGGAACTCCAAATCATAAATAACTGTTTATACACATTACCTTACGACATATTCGTACATTCATGTCACTTGATATATATTTATGATTTAAGTAGAGCTGATATTATTTTTAATTCATAAATTGATAATTGCTGGTTTCACAGTTTTCAGGCAATGCATATGTAAACATTGGCGATTAAGTTTAATTTTTTTTTTTAAATTGTTAAATAGCTATGGTCAAGTTCAATGAAAGTAATTATTTATTCGTACAATGGAAAGGAAACCATGTGGTCCCCGCCTTATGAGCCGTATCACCCTTCAGGCTGAATTTTCTTCACTTCTTTCTAAGTAAAGATTTTAGTGAGCTTGTTTGTTTAGTACAACAATATGAGTGCAGCTAATGTCCTCGCCTTGCATAACGTACATTATGTATGCACATGCAAAGCGTCGATATCAAACATTTGCAGTAGTATAAAACTGTAGTTTGTGGTTATCTCTAACTGTGTACTAAACACCAATTAACACTAAGTTACGACTGCGTTCCAAAATTTGCACGTAATTGTCAATTGTAATGCTTCAACAAAGAGATATTGTCTTCATGTCTATTACGAAAATTTGTAACTACTATATAAGAGATGATACGGCCTCTTAATTAAGGTTTTCAATATACCATGTGCTTTATTTACCACTCTAAAGTGGGCGACAACTTGGAGTTAATTATCAGATGCTGTATTGCCGGGATGCGCCGAAGGGTAAATTAGGATATAATCTGCATCAGGTTGTATTTACAACAGCAACCTAGGAAGGTCTTTAATAAAACAAAGAACCGTAAGGTCCCCAAAACAAAGATCTCAGGACTGTCTATTTCAACCGCGTGTCAGGAGAACTACCTTGCCCTTTAAGTAACTATCTGAATCTGACGAAACCTGCCACAGAGCGAAGTGGCGCTAAGGTATCAAGTTGGACTCATGTATGGGAGGACCCAGGTTCGATCCCCGACTACGGTCATCCTGATCTCGGTTTCCCATGGTTTTCCGGATTCTCTCCAGGCGAATGCTGGGATGGTCACTTGACAAAGGCCATGGCCGACTCCTCTCCCAGCTCCTGTCATTGTACCAAGTTGTGTCGCCATCTATATTGACCTCACTGTCGACGAGACGTAAAGCCCATCTATAATATAACAACACCTACCGTGGCGAGCTCGTGGTCAACGGAATAAACTGCTTTGCTAAATTAAATTCAGTAAGAATAGTTTGTCACACGTACACACACTATTCGTGTTTTATTTGATTTGCTGGTACTTTTGCTGAAAACAGGCAGATGGTCAGCCATTGTTGTATTTTCGTTTCGTTAATCAATGAATACGTTCTACGGATTAGGAAATAGTTAAAATAATGCTTATACAGTCTGTTCATGAAAGTATGTTACACATTTTTCCAGATGATTCCTTCTAAAAAAACGAGGTAAAGTTATACAATGCAAGTAATATTGTTTATCGCAAATCAAAATTGTCATGGAAAACCATAATTTGTAAACTACGCAAAAACAAAGAGAAATAAATATTTACATCCTGGTGCGATTTAATAATAACAAGATCTGCATTTGTTAAAGAATGATTTAGAATGCCTTTCACCTGCATTAGAAATGAGGTCACTCGAACCTTCTAAGTATCGCGTGTTGCCTACCTGTACGTCAATTTGCTCGAAAACAGTTCACTTGAGGGTTTTGCAACAAAGCGATATTTTCTCTTCGTTGTGGTCTCCTGTTATACAAACTGAGTATTTAATAGAAAAAAAATCAAAACAGTTTTTACAGTTTGTACATATTGTTGTTACTAAACAACGCCCGGAAATTCATTTTTTATTCCTCCCTACTTTTGGTTAATGAAACAATTGTTTCTCAATGTCGATTTTCGATCGCGAATTTCTCCCGTAAAATTTGCGCCAACCATATACCTTCATTACATAACGTTTTTCTTGCTACGAGTAATCTCGCAAATTTTGTAACATAATTACGGGAATATCCTGTATGGTTTTTATTATTGGTGTACTAAGGATTTTCCCCGTGGAGTAGGGGCTAGTAACGGGAATTTTTACAAACTGGGAAACTTGCGTGTGATCAGAGAACGTGTACATTATTGTGGCTAACTCTTCAATTGCACTTGGCATACTAAGTATATTATGCGTTCTGAAATGTTGTTACTATCAGAAAATGCCGTTTCAACTGAACAAATATTTTCATGATGAATACAGGTCTAAAAACCTACAAGTAAAAGCACTCGTCTTTGTGGCGCTTGCTAGCTTCTGAAGACGTTTAACTCGTTTTCAGCTCTGTATTTTTATGCTAATTGGTGTGGAACGACTTCTTCAAATATAACTAAACGTATTACGGACACAACTAAATGTAACTTATCAGAAACATGGTTACGTAACAGCAAATGTTGGTTTTCCTGTTGTTTGCCTCAGCGCATACGTGAACATACCTATGCGTGTAATTGAAGGTAGCCACCAACACACCAGCAGTTAATTTCTAGTCGTTGTCTTGCAGTTTCTTTGCCCGTTGTTTCTTGCTGTATATATTTTCTTCCAGTTTGCCTCATAAGAAGAAATACGGTTGGGTAAGGTCAAGCGATGTCGGTGGCCAAGATCCTATGAGAATAACACGATTCAAATATGGGTACAATTTCCCTCGCGCTGTTGTCTGTGTGGGAAACGGCGTCTTTCTGCTAAAAGTATCCGGCAATGAGTTCCAAATAATTAAACTGATCACACTTTTTTATATTATTACGTAGACTTTGCTGTCGACTGTCGGTTAAAAATACGAGGCCATCTATGCAGCGTCTTAGTCAAGCGCACAGCACTCTAATTATTTTCGTCTCGGACCGGTGTTCCATGGGCAGTGAGTGTGAGGATTCTCGTAAGCGCCAAACCGGGTGGATTCTGAATTAACAACCACATTAAAATGAAGCCACGCTTAGTCGAACAGCCTGTGTATCCAGGATTCTCGGCTGAGCATTGGCCAACTGCTGAATTAAAATAACAATAGCTGACACTCCCCACTTTGCATAGAGGTTGCAATGTTGTAGCATGTTGGTTAAGGAGAAGTTCACACCAAATTTGAATGGTTTGTAGTTTTTATAGCTGTACGAGGTTTACTCTGTTTCATATAAGTTTGGACAAATTTGACAGCAACTTATGGGCAATATTTTTTTAGTATTTTGTGATTTGTTGCACAATGCAAGACATTTTTGGGTCTAAAATGAACCTGAAATATCAATTTCAGCATTTGTACTGAAAAGTTTGTCTTGTGTGTAGTGACAAAAACAACAAAATATTACAAATTATTGCCCATAAGTTGCTGTCAGATTTATCCAAACTTATATGAAATGGAGTATATGGTTAGTTTTCTAGATATAGGCTACATTATGACTATTTTTTACTGTAATTAATATTTCGTAACTTTCATAGTTTTTGTATAAGGGCATGTCAAAGCCCAAATTTGCATAAAATAATTTTATACACGAAACGAAAAGAAACTAATTTACATGAATGAAATAATTGACATTGAATAACAGTGTCACGGACTACGTTTAGTCGTGTATAAAAAACAACATTTAAATTGTTTGTATCTTTAAAAAAATACATAAAATTGTTAATTTTCATTTCAAATGGATTTTTTTTAATACGAAGTATATTCAATTCAATTTGTATACACATCTCGACGTAGCCTGTGACACTGTTCTTCGCTGTGAATTATTTCAGTTCTGTGAGTCAGTTGGTTTCACTTTCTTGTATAAATCTTTTTTTTTTTTTTGTAAACTTCGGCTTTGACCTGCCACGATACAAAAACTACGAAAGCTAGAAAATTCTCATTACTTGAAAAAAATTGTCTCAATATATATCTATTAAACAAAACATAGCTCGTACAAATATACAATTGATTAAAACAATTTAAATTTTCCAAGGAGACCCTTGTTAAGGCGTTCACACAATTAAAAACTGTATCAGCAAGAGGCAGAATTGCGAAGTAAGCAGTAGCTAACTGAAATGCAGTGTAAGCGATATTGCGAGGTTACTGCCCAGGTGCTGCCAATAGGAACGCATTTAAAATGTTGTATTTATGGTTGTAAATATATTATTTCAGAGGCTGAAGATGAAAACTTGAAGTACCACAAGTAGAAAATAATAATAATAATAACGGGGCGTCTAAATGATGCCCTATTAGATTTATAATTTAAAACCTCAATTAATTTCTAAAATACTGTTGTACACACGTTCACACATATATGAATAATCTATATAAATTAATGTTTGTTTGTACGTCCTCTAAGCCTTTCGTCCGACTGCGACGAAACGTTAGTAGGGTTTGAATAGCCTCACGTCTAGTCGACAGCGACGTCATTCAAGACGGTGACACACAACTTAGTAAAATGGCAAGAACTGGGCGAGTAGTCGGCCATGGCCTTTATTAAGGCATATTCGCAGTATTCGTCTGGAGCGATTTCGAGAAACCATGGATAACAGGAACCAGGATGTCCGGAGCCTGGGATCGAACCAGTGTCCTCCCGAATGCGAGTGCAGTGTGTTGCCTCATAAGAAGAAGTACGGTTGGGTAAGGTCCAGTGACATTGGTGGCCAGAATCCTATGGGAATACCACGATCTTCAAAGATGGGTACAATCTCCCTCGCGCAGTAGTTGTCTGTGTGGGAAATGACGTCTTTCTGCTAAAAGTATCTGGCAAGGAGTTCCAAATCCTATAACTGATCCCACTCTATTGGTATATTATTATGTAGACTTTGAGCGCCACCTCGCTCGGTGTGAAACGTTGGTGACTGGGCTACTTACATAAAAATTTAAAATTCATAAAAAAAAAAAAAAAACAATTTACATTAAAGAACATGGAATCATATGAACACAATATAAATATTTTTTGTTCAAAGTATTTCGTTTAGTTATACGACACATATAACAGTTATGAAAACAACTACTACCGCGACGCTGACTGAAAACAGATTCTACGTCATCAGCCTGTACCGTGTCTTAAGGCCTCGCTCTCTAGGTTTGCAGTAGTTTCGAAAATATTTTTTCACGCAAATTAACACATGTATCAAAAATTCATTCCTTCAGTTTTAACACTTATATAGCATCGCCTGTATCTGCATTTTTCTTTTGCAACAGACCAAACGGATTTTTAGATTTTTGCTCCTGAAATATCACATATCAAAATAAGCCAAAACGAAGCAAAATAATTTTTACTAGTAAACGGTTCGTTTTTTTTTTTTTTTTTTACATTCTGGCGAAATTTTGTATCGTATTACTGTAGACAGTCTCAATTTTTTTTTTCAAAGCATTTGGTTAAAAAATATTCGAGACATTTGCAATTGTTTGAAATGAATGAAAGATCATGGTCTTAATACTCTGGTGGTTATGTGATCAATTAGGTGAAGTAGCTTCGAGCATAGTTATCACTTGGATGGGTAACCGCCAGAGAACACTAGCACCGTGTGTTGCTGGTGCATGTATTAAAGCAGGTTGGATCACCATAAAGACAAGGCAGGAGAGTAAATGTTCTCATTAGATTACGACTGTTTACATCTCTACGACTTGCCCCTCGATTTTCTCACGGCTTGAGCTCGCTGCAGTCGCGAAATAACTGTTAAGTCCCTCACATTATTAGCCTACTTTCCGAAGGAAAAAAGAGACTTGTGAAATCACCTTTCTGTCGGTCTGTGTGTGTGTGTATGTACGTGTGTGTGACCGCAAGCGCTGTGTGTCCCCTAGAAACTTTTGAACCAGTTGACCAAATTTCATCAAACTTTGTGTACGTGTAGTACTTACCAACCTGACTTGACTTTTATATATTTCGTTTACGCACTTTTCATATTTTCAAAATGGCTGCCATTTAAAAGTTTTTAGGAAAAATATTTTAGAACTTCATCAAACTTAGTACATATATCCTACATAGTCTGCAAAGATAACTGACTTTTCTGTATTTAGTTACTCACGTGTTCATATTTTTATAATGGCATATTTTTCCACACTATGACTAATTTGTGGACCTATTTTTCCGAAGTTCATTATTTCGGCACGCATATTCTAGTTAGTTAGTTGTCTGAAATTTTGTGTATTTTGTTCATCCTTGTGATAATATTTTGAAATATGCGGCCATTTTTTTTGTTTTTTATGACAGAAAGACATTTTAAAAAAATGTCTTCGTTTTAGCTAAACTGGGTACGGGTTTAAGGCTTAGTTAGCTGACTTATTTTTTGTATATTTCGTTTATCGTATATCTTAATTAATGATATTGTTCTACAATCTTATATGTACGTAAATTAATTTTAACCTTCAAGGTTAACTTGCACCCACTTTGAGGAAAGTAGGCTTATCAGTTATGCTGGTAACTTCTTGTTTTTAAGTGACAACGTGTACTGAATAACATACACTACGGTATGTTTCATATGACTTAAATTCAAACAGAATTCATTACTACTTTCCTATATGGAACATAAATAAAATCTTATTAAGCAGTCAGGAAAATTAGCTATAATCATGGGATAAATAACAATACAGCTTATTTTTAAAATTGTATGTTTATTTGCTTATGCATCTTCCAGTGCCTATATTTCGGTTTAAATGTTCTTTAGATGCTACAGCTCAGAGCTTTCACAGCAATTTTCGCCAAATTTTTTGTTAAGTATCTAGTGTATTATGACGTCGTATACAAAATATATACAGTACAAGGATACAGAACACAACATTTCATAATTTCACTACATTATTGTTTACTTAACAATGGTTTTGCGGCAACCATTTATAGGTCCCGTAAACATTCATGACTCGGTTTAATTTTCTAAACCATCAAATGTCACATAGCCCAACGAGCTAATCGCTGAACTAGCGTGCAAGGTTCCCGCCGATCTCTGTTACTATGGGACTAACCTGCGACCATATCATTTTACTGCTGGAATGTCTGTATAGGTGATTCGGGATAAAGTGAGCACTCAAAAAAGCCCTGATTCATTTCTATTTTCTGCCAGTTTATATCTTTCCGCGGTATGTAAACGTAAACATTGCCACGTGCTTTAATTTACATAGGCTTGTACAATGTTTACATCTACATTACACTGGGCTGAAAATGTTATCAACAATATCTACTCATTAAATACACGGGTATTGAATAAAATGTGTAACCAATAGTAATCTTAGTTATAAATACCTGCGAGTTAAACGTCTTTTAATACTGGTTTCTGTGCATCGACTCTAATTTATACGACCCGCACTATTGCCGTTACGTATCTCGTAAATATGTACACATGAAAATCGAATTTATAACTCAAAACCGCCACAAAAAAAAAAACACGCCATGACACGCGCAATTTAAGAATTCAAACATGTTCAGTTACACTGCCATGAACAACGACGCACTCAACAAAAAAAAAAACGTATTTTCTTAGTGTATGAAACAAAAAAAATTGCTGTTTCTAAATCAAGATACTCATGTTGGCGATCGTAACTCATAACAACTTACATATTACCAATGAGGAAACAGTCACTTCTAATACTTTTGAATGTGTTTTATCAGAAACCCATATTTATTGCACATTGACAAACACAACAACGCTCTCATCTTGTACCGTACGGTACCGTCATTGAACGCTTCCAAGCTAAGTGGCGAAAACCTAACTCTGATGCCACCTGTCGGTGAAATAATTAACTACGTCAGCACGCGTAGCGCTAGACGCCTTTCGCTAACGACTGTTGAATTTGAACGGCCCGGATTACATCACTTTCTACTGGCGCCGTTTCAGTAAACTTATACAAGCAGTAAGTATGTCAATATTATCATAAATAAATATTTTATAGTATGTTAAATACGAAGAGGTCGATTCCATTTGATATTCTTTCAGTAATGTTGTATTTAAATATAAATTACACGGAACTACGTGCGATAATTCGCTGCCAACTGTATAAGCAGTAATGTAACTGTAGTCAATGTTGAATTATATGCAGCAACGGCTAGTGATTTTTTTCGAAGGTTAAATCTTTAGTGTTCACTTTATTCCGAATGACCTATAGCAAAGTTAAGTGCATGCTTCTATCTGAGTTTCACTTATATTCAGTTATTACATTATGAAGTACGACAGTCTGAAAAGGCAGTTTTTAGCTGTGTTGGAGGGCTAAGAGACAGTGTTTTAATGGCTTGGTGTTTTAATAATAACATTCCGACCTTGTGCGACGTGAGTTTTCTTTTCGTTCGGTGACACAATAAGTACATATAAAATACTTTAATAACGACGTACTTACAAACACACTGCAACGCATTTGAAGCGGTTGGTAGGCAGCGTCCTTAAGGGTGTTCAAGTGCGATAAAGTCATAATTTTTTATTTATACGAAATAGTGTTAGTTTTGTAGCAGATACTTATGAGTGCAGTTTCCTCTTACGAAACAATTTTAGCTGGCGTAGTTTTCTCATAACGGTGCGTCAAAGTCAAAGTTTGCATGTTCTGCTGCCATGTAAACCAATTGACTTACGTAGGTGAAATAATTCACTATGGGCTACGTAATAAGACATTTGAAAAAATCTCGTGAACTGTTTTTGTATTTCTAAGAAATTGTTGAATTTGCAATTTTTTTCTGAACATTTTGCGATTTTTTAAATTCAAAATATTTCGTTGCGCGTTTTTTTTATTACATAGCTCATGGGATGTAAGTTCACAGTGAATTATTTTATTTAAGTAGGTTAATTGCTTTTCACTATTTGCATGGCAGCAGAAATTCCAATTTTGACTTTGACGCACCAATTTGAGAAAACTACGCCAGCTAAAATTGTTTTGTATGAGGAAACTGTACTCACAAGTATATACTACAAAACTAAAAATATTTCATAAAAATATAAAATTATGATTTCATCGCACTTGAACACCCTTAACATGTAGAGATGGCCGCCTGTCCAAACTATCGCGCGGTGAGAAGAGCTTCGGAAAACAGAAAATTATTCGAGAACTGCTCGAGTGTGTGAGAGTGATGTCTGTTTAAATGCAAGTTATTTGAGAAACCTCACATGTCCATCCTATAAAAATATAAATATTACAGTCGTAATAACATCATTTTAATTCCGTCAATAGTGTAACTAAATAGGTGATAACAAACATATCTGCACCGTTTTAATACAACAATACTTGTAATACATTCTGTAATAGTTTTTTGCGTCTCCTGAATACTTTACATTAATGGACATGTGGGGTTTCTCAAATTACCGTGGAAGGAGAGTAATACTGGGTATAACTGCCGGGACAAGAACTCTCGTCTCACTGTTGCTCAAGTTCTGCGAGAGAGGACAGAAAATACTTTGTTGAGGGAAACGCTGCTGCAAATGTATTACGTACGTCTTTCAATATTGCTACATAACCACACGCAGTTATCTTAAGGCAAACAGTGTACACTGCTTATCATTTTGCCGTGAAGGTCGCATGAGTATGTTGCACAGTCTTGGTACAAGACTTCGATGGTTTTTGTAAACAGTACAGTACAATATAAAGTTTCGCATCTCGACTTTCTGCGAGGTAAAGCGAATTTTCCTCCCGCTAACAAAATGGAAGCTACAAGGGGAAGTTTATGAAGGTATTCTGTCTTTATACTCTGAGAAGCTTCTTATTGGACAAACTTTCTTGTTCTTAAAACACTCGTGCTCTTGAGAGCTTTCATTAACTTTATCACTGCGGCTGTCAAGTTGTTAAGGGGCTTGGCACATTAGATTTTTTTTAACAAGCGATACAGTGCCCATTTTCTTAGTTAACACATTTAATGTTTTATATTACGTATTTTAAATTTTTAGAATTTATTATCTCAACTAAGCTCCCTGGAACTTTTTTACGGCAGCTAGAAAAAGAAAAATACTAAATTAAACGTGGATTCTTTCTAATAGTAATTTATTAAGGAACTAGATACTAATAATGTATTGCGGTATATGGGACCAAATTTGAAATGATGTTCCTGTAGAGACTGATTATAATGACAGTTTATATCAATAATATAATTACTTCAAGTCATTGAGTTAAGCTTTTATTGTCATCATCTCTCTCAGTGATTTAGGTATGACATAAAACACGTTGTATAGCCATTGAATATATATTCAATGGTACAGCGGGCTATTTGTAAGTGTGTGAACTTGTAAACTCCTCCCAAATGCCTCTTGGACGCAGCTGCAGCTACGAGTATTGTTGCAGGACACGTGACTTGAAGCAGGTTACCACACTAGCCAATCTACAGTTGGCCGTGTACAGATTAACTATTATTGGTTTACAGGCTCCAATGTCCTCAACAGTTGCGTTAAATTATTTATTGGAGTATTTCCTTTAATTGGAGATCGCTTCGTGGATTAACACAGCAACTATTTGCGTTGTTATTAAAAAGCCGCGTCGTTTTGAAAGCTTTATATTGAAACTGCGCCTCAAGTTCTGTTGGAAACTATTGTGACGTGACAATAAGAGCAACAAGGTAACTAGAGACAGTAGACAATCGTATATCGTATGAAAGTAATTTATTCAACTCACTTTTTGAACTTTCAAACGACGCTAATATAATTTTAACTCGGCCTGTGCTAAACTCGTGAAAGAATATTTGCTAAAGAAATAATATTAATCAGTAGCATGAATTACATTTGCAAAATTATCTTATTCATAACATTATCTAATAAAACAGGATGTTTTTTATAAGTATATCTTATATCTCAGTATCTATTCTATACAGAATGTTTCTAGAACACTTATACAATTTGGAGGGTGGGTTGGTTCCTTACACAAAATAAATTCCATATAAAATAAGGTTCAAAGTTTTATTTTCATTGAGCCGCAAGGTACTATCCAACAACCTAGTTTTGTAACCGGTAAAAAAAATTAATATTTAGCCGTCAAAAGCAGAGTTCGTAAGTAAGCAGCAGAGTCGCAAAATTGAACGTACACGAAAGCGACGTTACTGAGTAACCAACCAATAGTAACTGAGTTTGAATATTCTTTTTTTTTTCTTTGCTTTATTTATTATACCGAAGGCTATGGTTAAAAGTTTAGTAAAATAGTGAGTAAATTATTTCGAAATATGAAAACTATGTTACGCTAGTATTTACATTTAAAAACTTGAATTACAAGGAAAATTATATTTCTTTTCCTTAACAAATACCCCGTACTGTGTGTATTTTATAGGTTAAAGCAAAATGGCGGTTATCGAGTGCATTGTGAGTGGCATCATGGGAATACCGGCCTTTGCTGTGATTGGTCAAACTTCTATTTCCACTGTTGAACTTAAGCAGTAAGTAGGAAAGTTCGTTGTGTTTTGCACGATGTACGTATAACGGTGTGCCCGTGCGCATTATATCTCTGTCTCTCTCTATTCTTGTGACGTTACGCAGACTGCGTTTGCTCGCGATGGTCCGTTTAAATGTATACAAATTCGTGCTTGTTTTCACGTCAACGGCGATTTTTAGAGAAACTACGACATGTAAGGTGATAGGTTTTTTTAGACGTAAAGTTGAATAGACCTTCCTCGTCTTCCTATTACTACCGACCGTTCATTTACGTCTCAAATAACTTGTGGTCAAATATGTGCCTATGTCTGTGCAAGCAAGATAACTTCGCCTCGTTCTGCTGCACTCCGTGAAAGTTGAAGTTGGTATATTGTTTTGTACAACGAAATATACAACTATTTTAAAAATATGGTCTGTAAAAATCCTTCCATACTCACCCATAAAAGGTATTCTGCGAATCAGATGTTTGTTTGCCATGCAAATAAATGTTTGTGCAGATTTTTTTTTTTTTGCGTTTATAGGTATAGCAACTAGTTGACGTGTTATGAGAGTCAACATCTCATTGAAAAAATTTCAATGTGTTTAAAGGTAAGTAATACTGAAACGATTACCAAATCAGGTTGTTTAATTATCTTTCTTAAAATTTAAGTGCAGCAACAACAATTCAGTTTGTGGTTTAACCTGTCAGTTCAAATGTTTATTCCAAGCTAGTTGTCTAATATGCATGTCCAGGAGAATTTTTACAGCAAAATAAATATATTTTAAGTCTGTATGGCTATCTTGCACTATGGGGGAGCGATGCAAGTATAATATTAGTGACATTCCTAACTTCCACATTTTGTGCAGCATTACAAACATTCTCAATTTTAATTCACCAGAATTCAACTGTTGACAACAACAATAATAATTATTATTATTTCAGTTGCAATTGGGCAGCCACCCGGTGGCGGGCTATAACCTCTTCCTTAAACACCTACCAAACCCCTTCTCAACTTTCCAACCCCCCTCGCCGTTACCTACTTCTCCGACAGAAAAATCCACACAACTCTCTCGCCGAACTGCTAACCACTGACTACCTACCCTGCTCTGTTCTGCTCCTCATTATCTGAATCTTCTCGCTGTTATTCCCTCTTCCTCTACACTCTGCCTTAGTTAATATGCAACCTAACTTACCCTAGTCTCCTTCAACATTTGCCCTCTTGTACATCCTGACAAGCCTTTCCAGTATACTCGTAACTGAACCCATAAAGCTGTAATTGAGTCCGATGTGCGTTACGTAGGATACTTTTTATAGTAGGTACTTCTGTTATTAAAACAATTAAGTTATGACACGAATGTCATAACCAGTGAAAGTAGACAGGTTTTAATTAAGTTTTTAAAATTCTTTTGTAGGCAGGTCAATTAGTGTTTGCAGTGGAATCTTCTAAGACCTTTAGTACACTAACAAAGAAGTTTTCTTGATAAAATGCCGAATACACAGCTTTGAAATTATTTCTGTACATGAAACTACAATACAACCAATATTACAAGCCTACAACAAACTTAGGCCTAACTGGCATCAAGAGAGTGTTCAATATAACTTAATGGGAAATATTTTCTGCTTACATGAAATACACAGGTTTTTGGACGCTAGCACAGAAAAATTAAGAAAGGACAATATTAAAATGTTTTAGCCAATTTTTCGAATAAACATATCGCTGGAACAAAGTATCGTTACGAGTTTAGCAAAAACTTAAATGTAGGCAAATCTCTGAGCACTTTGGGATAAAGGTATTATAATTAGAAATAAAGGAGTTCAATTAAGTTGTTGGTTTACTAGCTCACAAAGCTTACAAAAATACACATACAGTAATGAACTATAACTTTCTCAGCACTCTAATGTGCACACAATTACTACTGCGCCACAGAAAAGTTAATTAACTCTGACAATTAAATAACAACATTCTTTGCCATTAATAAATTAATTAAAGACTACAAATTACAATAAAAGTTCAGTCATATATCCAATCAACAGTCTTTCAAATAGTGACAATGTACAATCTAAACAGTCCGAAGTGGTGATGGCTCGCCATGTGCTGCGCAGCACCTAGAGTGCACCACTGTCTTCTCTCCTGAGGTCTTCGGTTCGACTCCCGTCGCGCACCTCCTTGTTGTCCGTCAACCCACTGCAGTAGTCCTCTTGTTTCGCCCGATACTGCTCCGAAGGTATGTGCCTGCAGTCTCACAGTAGACTCTGCCATCACCAAGATGTCTTCACCAGTCTCTCTCCACAGGCATAGCACCTTCTTCTAGCACGACCAATAGCGAACTCTCTCCAAATCTGTTGATTCGGGGCTTATATACTCCGGCCAAATTCTGGGGATTCACCGAATGACAGGGGCCTAACAATAGACATTACATCATGCTTGGGACGTGACTTGAGCCTCATTGGTCGGTCTCGTATGGTTAAGGCGCAGTTGACACAGGTCTCTATGACGCAGTTCGGCGTGACTCCTACCACATAGCCGTCCGGCTTGTGAATCATGGGCTAGTCCATAAGGTGTTTCGGCACAGCTTCCAACCACCCAGCCCTCAGAATCACAGCATGCAACAGTATTTTTGGTGAATCACATGTGATATCTTATTGATGCACCTTAGATTTCTGTATCACCATAGGAAAATATTTACTTAAGATGTTAAATAAATCTGTTAAGAGTGCACTTTTTTATTATTCTATACTAATATGCAAAACATGCCATTAAAAAATCTTGTATTATGAGGTATTAATTAGTTCCGAAGTATTGTTATGTATCAGCTTTAATTCTAACAAATTTAAGTAACAATGGAATTAAGAATTAATGTAGAGACAATAAGTCGTGTGTCATTTAAATGACATTTGTTTGTTCAAACCACCTCACCACATTCTTCGAAGATTATTGCCTTATGTTTGACAAACAACCATCTTGACAGATTTGGTGATTACAGAAATATTAGGCCTACACAATTTAAAATTTATCTAAAAGGAATAGAGAAACATTGTCTATTCAGTTCCTGGTCTTAAAAATTTAGCTGACTTCACAAATGGTCCCCAAATCTGGGATTTCTGATGAAGAAACACGGGGAGCATTGTTGTAGGCTCAAGTATATAACAGGGAAGCAACATAAACCTGGGATGGTTCACTTGTCACTACATATTATTTAGGAGTTTAATGGTTATTTTTATTAAGATATTAGCACAGAAATATATAATTATGCAAAGAAACACCTTTCTCAAAAAGTTACACACAAAACACAAGATTTGGCTCAACTACAGAAGCCAATAAAGTGACGATGGCAGCTGCAAGGACTGACATAACGTTGTCCAAGAAGCAACACAA
>PNEQ01054200.1:0-25718 GCA_003012365.1 Medauroidea extradentata | reverse complement strand
AATCGATTCTTGCAGCAACCATTTTGTTCTAATAGTGTCGTACTTCTTGAGCGTAGTTAACATCTCTGATACAGAAATGTAAACAGAACATTGCGGTGCGACGATTACGCGATAGAATTATTTTTACAGTTTCTGTCATCTCAAAAATTAGATGCGACGATTACGCGATGGCGACGATTGTGCGATAAAACACGGTATTAGCCGCATTTACAGACGGGTTGCAAGGTTCTGCAGGTTAACAGTTAAGATATAAACTCCCCCAAACAATGGATGAAGCAAAGCATATGACGATAGCTCTAGAAACCACAGAAGCCCATCAGGAGTGAAAACATGGGACAGATGATTCAAATAGGAGAAATAGAATATATATTGTAGGCTCCAGACAGTCAAGTGTGGCACGGAGAAAATAATTTGGTGGCGCTAGGAATTCCATGAGCAGAGGCTATGGAAGACCTAATTTCTCATGCTATCGTGGATCGAATGATGGTAGTTTCAATATGAGTAGATCGGGAGTAGATTGTCCTCCCAAGAGCATGAGTTACGACAACAGGCGAAGAAGCAGTAACATTAGGTGCTTTCAATGTGGAAAATTAGGACATAAGATCAAGGAGTGTAGGAGTCAAGGATCCGAAGTGTACCAGTGTCCTAAGGGGCCTTGACCTAGTCAGGGGACCGAAGTGTACCGGCGCCCAAAGGGGTCTGGACCTAATGATTCCAGTACATTGAGAAGTAGTAGTGACAGTAGCTACCCAAACGAGAAGTGCCGGGTGTCGACTCCGGGCATCAAACTGCATTAATAACAGTCGTTAGGGGAACGATAAAGTAATTTCCGTCGTTGTCAAAGCCCACTCTATCTTGTTCCTGATAGATACTGGTTCTGATAATTCGCTTGCTCGTCCTAACATCAGCAAGAATATCGTAGACAGATCTGAGTTGGGAGGAAAAGCGTTACTGGAGAAAGACACCACTATTGAACTGTGAGAATAAAGCGCTAGAGCAGATAATACGAGAAAAACTGAGACATTTAAGTAAGTAAGAAAGATTTTAATGATATGTTTTCAGTGCTGAAAGAATTTGCACATGTGTTTCAGTTGGAGAACAGTTCTAATGTAGGTTGTACGAATTTACAAAAAAATACACAGGTGATGCAAAACCAATTAAGCAGAATCCCTATACAGTTCCACATGCATTAAAGCCAGTAGTAGGGGCTCAAGTAAAAAATATGTTAGGTAAGGGTATTGTTTCAGAGAGTAAATCTCCATGGCAGTTTCCAGTTGTGATAGTTAAACAGAGGAATTAAGATAACTCAATTAAGCACAGTTTTTGTGTGGACTGCCAGAAGCTGAACCATGTGACACAATTAGATCCGTATCTGCTTCCTAATATAACAGAAACATTAGATTCATTACACAGTTCAAAGTATTTTTCGATGCTAGATCTGGCAATCGGCTATTTTCAGATAGAATTGGAGGAAAGCGATACAGAAAATACAAGTTTTGACACTTTTACGGGAAAGTACGAGCAAAACCTTAGGAGAAAACAGAAGTAAATACAGAAATACAGATCGCGCTCAAGAGTACGAAACTCGTCTCAAGGAGAAGAAGTGGTAGATAATGATGAAAGTAATTAGGTGAATGTTATTGTTGGGATATTATTGCGAAAATGTTGCACATGAGAGGTAGTTGAATAGATGAGCAGTAGATAATGATGAAAATAAATAGTTGAGATTTGTTGTAGGGTTATTATTGCGAAAATGTTGTAAATGAAAGGTAGCTGACAAAGTAGGAAAGCTGTTTGCATTGCAGATCACATCGTAGGAGCCGGCGTGAGATTACTAGAGGAGAATACTGTATTGTTAACTGGCGACAAGTAGACGACTGTGCTAGAACTTCCTGTCGATGAATTATACAGAGTTATTGAAGACTTCCTGGGACGACATAGTTCGATTACTGGTGGCAAAGTTCTCATAGGATACATAAGAAATTTGACGGAACATTATATTCCGATAAGACACTCGTTTGTTGAGATTTATGTGACTGAAAATTTAGCAGTAGAATTAAATGAAGAGATAAATCAATTGTTATTGATATTACCTAGATCTTCCACACGAGCGAAAAGAGGATTAATAAATGTAGGAGGAGAAATTTTTAAGATTTTTTTCGGGACTATGACTAATGATGATTATAAGCAAATCCATAAGATTACTAAGGAGCTAGCAGAAAGACAGGAAAACCTTATACATGTTGTAGAGCATCAGCTCACTCTTATGAAAGGAATAGATAAAAATATGAGAAGCTGTGCCACAGCTATAATGTTACTAACAGAACAAATATTAGAAAAGTTACGAACGTTCGCTAGAAGTTTCGAAAGTAGTTTGTAGCACTTTGGTGAGATTTTGCATCTTAATAAAATAGTTAGATAAGTGGAATTTTTATTGCAATTGTATAAACAAGAAGTTTCTAAAATAAAGATGTCATTGGATATCATAGCTAGAGGTATGTTTCCATCAACTTTGCTTTCGCCTGTTAAGTTGTCGAAGATTCTTAAAGAAATTGCTCTTAAATTACCAGCCGATAAAGCGTTTATTGTAGGCTCAAAGGTTGACAGTACTTATAATTATTATGAAATTTGTAATGTACATGCACTTGCCACAGAGACAAGTATTCAATAATTGAGTTTCCAATTAAATCGATGGATAGATATTTTTAAATATTCAGAGCTTAACTATTTCCAGTCTATGAGGAAAGTTTTAATCGATACATGCAGGTTATTCCTAGTCAACTGTATATCGCACTCTCAGAAAACAGACAGTTTTATGCATTGATGCCTGAAGCAGACTTGAATGGGTGCAAGGGAGGAAATAACGTAGTTTGTCCCGCGAATGTTCCAACTTTTTCTGTGAAAGAACATTACTGTCTAGTTGATTTGATATTGACTCTGCCAACTTATGATCATTTTTCATGTAAGAGAGAAAGCTTAGGAAAAAATTTTACGCCACAGTTTATCAGATCGGTAGATGGCACTAGTTAGATATATTCTGTGCCAAATAGAATTAAAATAACAAAGATTTGCCCAAATAAGGAAGGTGGTTCTAAAGTGGCTGAGGAGTGGATCTCGGTGCGAGGGTCATGTCCGAGGTAAGCAGTGATAAGTTATAGTTGTTACCACACAGTAATAAGATATTAGTTGTTAAATACGATTTCAAGAGAGTAAAGTTTCCTTAAGTACAGTCACTGCTAACTAATGAAGAAAAGAAATTAATTAATGCAACAGTCGCTAAGTTTAAAAAACTGATATGTCGAGTATTCGTGATAACGACACAAATATAGAATTACAGCAGTTGTTGTCCAAGTTAAAAGTTGTCAAAAGTCAACACATTTCTGATACACAATTTTAAAAACCATTACAGCTGTGTTATCCATAACTATTGTTGGAGGAGTAATCGCCCTGTTAATGCTTATACATCGTCGAGTTGGTTGCCAGTTATCCAGATGTCTACCTGGAGTTCCATTAAGGAGAAGACAGTGACAGAGTCCAGCAGTCCTGGATTGAAGGAGTCGAGCTGAGGATGCCGCCTGCAGCGCAGCCCAGGAGGGGGATCCTCAAGGAGAGGGTCGCATCATCACGAGTCAGCTTCGGAGAGGAAGTCGCTTCATCATGGTCCAGCCTCAATGAGAGGGCCGTAACCTCTTAATCCTGGACCAGCCTCAAGGAGGGGGCCCAAGCCAGCTGCAAGGAGGCGACTTCATCGTCACGACCCATGGAGATGTCTACATCGTCACGACCCATGGAGATGTCTACATCGTCTCGACCCATGGAGGGGTCCATATCGTCTCGACCTAAGTAGGGATCTACGCCGTACCAAACTGTCCCTAAGGAAGGGGCCACAGATGTGATAAAATTTTCGAGAGACTTAGTCTTATATATCTACGATGATAAACAATAAAATAATTTTAATAATACATATGATGAATACAAATGGAAAAATACTTAAATTTGAAAAATAAATTTTATTAATTGAAATAGGGTAAAATTTGTATAATGCCAATGGCTCTTTGTGTTTTGTTTCAGCTCTCACTCAAAATAATTTATCTCAATGAATGATTTTGTAAGTGAGGTTGGCGTGGTTGTAGACAAATTTGTTTTACTTTAATATTATTTGATTTTAGTAGAGATGAATTTAAGAAAATTAACTAGTAGTTATCCCACACACATTAAGTTGAGGAGTTTTATAATTATATTACAAAGCAATCTCAATACTCGCGAAGAATGGGCTATTATAGTGAAGAAGAAGGAGAAGACTGTTCTACAGAAACTTATGAAATTTCAAATTATTTGACGACACTAATTATTAGTGTGCGCTTATAGTGTCTCCTTGATTACATACTTAAGTTGAATTATCAAGGCAAAGCTTTTTCCACATTTATTTGCTTCAGAAGAGTATAGCTTCTTCCACACTTCTTGGATTTCTTTTGTTTTCTTAAAATATCTGTTTATACAGGTCAGATATTTTCAAAGAAGGAAGTCTTGTAATGCCCAGGCCTTGCCTGTCATTGAACCAAGGGTATTCAGACATAATCTCTAGTGTGTTAAGTATGTGAATATTGTTTCATTTTAAGCTACAAGCCTTGCTTGCCAAGAGTCCACGACTATGCACGACTGTGCCTATTAGATGCAACCACAGACCTCAACTTCCTGGCATTTACATCCGTTCATTACCTGACATTTACCACGAGTTGACGATACTTCTTCTGCAGTGCGGCCACAGTGGAGGAGAGTTTTCCTGGAGCGTAGACTTCGTTCATTCGATGACAGTGTTATGGCGACATAGCCGCATAGTGTGTGGGCTTGGTCCATAGCCAATCATGAGGTGCCTGCAGTAACTTCTCACAAGTTAGCCACTCCCCTTAGGGGGGGTACCACTTCTGGAGGGAAGTTCCTTTCCACTCTGCTTCCTAGCTTATATTCTATTGCACGTCCTTTGGTGGGTATATTTGGTCTTCTGCTCTAAAAGTCTACAAGGAGGAACTGCTGCTGGGAAGACCTGAAGCCTGCGCCAGATGCCATGCCCTCAGTATAGCAACCAGAGTAGAACTAGATATTGTTTTTAGTTCTATTATTTAGCTTTGCCATATCGGCCACATCAGCTTCGCATTCAAGTAATTGAACATAAGTTGTAAATAGTAAATTGTTGTATTAACTTTGGCTAGGTATTTATTATGTCAGTGTTTTAAAATAATTTTGTTTAGGACAGCCCAGGCATAACAGTAGTTTGCAAGTCTATAATATTAACATTTTCATTGCAGTAAATGCTTAGCCATTTTTTCTGCTCCACCCCAGCAACAAAGACCTTTTTCATCACCTATAATTTCAGTTAATACGTCTTTAATTTTCTCATAATCCTCAATTCTGTCTTCCTAGTGGAGTCCGTAATAATTTTTTGTAAGCCATCTATTTGTGCGTTTACTTTTCTTATCCAACAATTTCCAGCGATATGTTGGCAGGAAGCTAAGTGTTGTCACTTTTCCATCATGGTATGCTATGCTAACCTCTTTAACAATAAATACGAGTTGAGACTGGAAGCATTGGATGCTTGCTTACATGGTGAAGTCCAAGACCTAACTGGGCTTAAGTTAGTATTATCACCACTTTATCCTTTGCAATATATGTTGCCAAACGGTCCTGGGTAATGAGAGCATAGGCCTGTGTGTCGGCAGATATGTTCTCCACTGCTATCATTTTAATATGACAATCAATTACACCTGTTTTTATACGATCGTCTTGTTTACTTACATCAAATACAAGGGGCGGAGCACTGTTTATAAACTCTTCTGGTTCGAGTGTGGTCGAAGCTTCGTGTCCACAGTATGATTTCTGGAAATCTGCAAACATTTGGTATGCCAACATGAAAGAACCATTACTGAAATTCACGTTCAGGTCAACATATGGAAAACTTTCAGAGTTCAAATAAACTTTAGCATTCTTTATATGGATGTGATCAAAAATACTTAAGTAGTTTTATTCTCTCTTCCATCTTTAATTGAACATTTTGCACCAGACACTATCGATTGTAAAGTGTGCTGTGACCTCTGTGTTTTCTGCAGTATCCAATAAAGCATTTGTCTGAGTATTATATTAAAGTATGATCAACTCTTATTTAGAATTCACTATAATATGCGTGTAATCTTCGGCGAATCCTAGCAACGAGGAAAGTCTTACTCATATTTAAAATCTTCCACCATCGTACACAGGGACTTTATAATTTAGTTCGATTCCCCTTCCATCCATTTTGGCTGTTGGTATTAGGTGGTTTGTTAGACAGGTTGTTCTTCATAGTAGCTGTAATACCTACATCGCATGTCCGATAAGCCTCGACACCATTCAGTTCATAAGCAATTTCACTAACCATGTGGAGTACTCCATTTCTTATTATCTTGGTGGTTACATGTAAGGCATTTACGCCGACTTGAGGCCATATTGAAGTCTGTAAGCACCTGCGAACCTGAACCTAGCAAGTCGTACACCTACGCCTACCAAAACCATGAGGCATACAGTTATTGTATATATGTACAGGTGGACAACGACGTGATTCCTGTAGCATTAACATCTACGCTGCCACAAGACCCAATTTTTTATAGTGGTCAGGACACAGAAGATAAATTTATGATGGATATAGTAAGCATTGCAAAACAAGTCAAAGGACATTTATGCTATCTCCAAACAAATGTTGCCTCTGCCAACTGCAGAACAACATGCACATGTACGGGCGACATGGTGCTGCTACTGTTCTACATTCACTGCCGATAACTACAAAGTCCTGAGACCACGACCACTTCAGTGGCAAGTATATCGGAGGTGCATGTACCAGCTGCAACCTGATTCGTCGATGCGCGAAGAAACTTGTCTTCTTTCACAAGCTGGGTTACGACGAGAGCTTCATTGTAAGGTAGCTGGGATATGACAACAAAGATATATTTATTATTCCGCATACAAGCAAAAAAAATGATTACATTCTCGAAGCAGCTGGGCGACCATTTCTCCATCCAGTTTGTAGACACATTCCTGCTCATGGCTCGCAGTCTTGCTTCACTGGCCGAGTACCTGCCTAAAACAAAATTCATCAACACTGAGAAATTTTTTGATCAAGACCAACTGACACTTGTCACCCGGAAGGGAGTTTTTCCATATGATTACGTTGATGATATGTCCAAGCTGGATGAAATCTGCTTGACAACAAAAGCGGCATTCTACAACAGGCTAACCGACTGTGACATCAGTGAAGAAGATTACATACATGCTCAGGTAGTGTGCGAGAAATTTGGGTGCACTCAGCTGGGGGACAACTCAAACCTGTACTTAAAGACAGATGTACTCATTTGTCAGACGTGTTTGAAAACTTCTGAGACTTGTGTTTAACCACATATGGGCTGTATTGTGCACACTACGTCAGCGCCCCGGGTTTTACCTTCGACGCCATGTTTAAAATGACTAGCGTCGAGTTGGAACTACTTACAGACTACGACATGTACATGTTCGTCGAGGAAGGAATCCGGGGCGGCATAGCACAGTGCATCAAGCGTCATGCAACTGCCAACAATGTGTACGATCCAGGCTCGTATGACCCTAGAAAACCGTCCACATACTTGCAATACTTGGATGCAAACAATCTTTATGTCTCTGCCCCTACCAAAATGTAACTTTAAGTGGGTAGACACTAACATCGACGTCTCGTTCGTTCCAGACGATGCTGCGAGGTGTTGCATTTTGGACGTGAATGTCAAGTACTCCGCGACCTTGCATGAGCAACATAAAGACCTGCCATTTCTGCCCGTGAATCAGTGTCCGCCAGGCTCGAAACAAGTGAAACTAATGACCACCCTGTGCGACAAAAAAACTATGTCGTTCACTACAGGAACCTGAAGCAGGCGCTGGAACACGGGCTGAAACTAAAGAAAATACATAGGATGCTCCAGTTTGACCAGTCCGCATGGATGCAGCCCTTCATTGATTCCTTCCTCTGATGGTGGGTTTGGCTATGTAGGCAAGAAATGTGACATACTCGCCAGAAGGATCGCCACCAGATCTCTATATGGGTTCTCTCATTGGAGATGCTCGTATAGATCCCTTCCAGACAAAGCATTCGCGCGCACTCAGCTCGCTCTTCGGGCCACGCCTTCCATCATATATTGACAGAAGGACTGCTGGTACTGCCCATCATTCAACGACTAATGACGGCAGATATCCAGATCTACATCAGGCGAGACATCCACAACGATATTCCTTATGTGATTATCGCTGCAACATCAGATGGTTCTGTATGAGCCGGCCTCGTTCATGTGGCTCGGTGTATCCTGTAAGAGCTGTTTGGACCTGGAAGACCACATTGATCAACTAAGTTCACACAAGTTATAGCAGTTATTGAAAATATACCATAAATATCACTACCCTAGATTACAAAAAGTTTTATAACGTGTTTATTTTTATTATTGACTTGGATATTTTTCTTTCATGTGTGCATTTTCTTTATTCGGCATACATATTTCAGAACTATTCTTTTTGAACGTATTGAAAGTATGCAAACCATTGACGCTATTTTAATAGTGGATTACTCTGAACTGACATTTTTGTTTATGAGAGAATGGTTTGCAACAAATAACTACAAAAGTCAATTAGTTAACAATTTACCTGAATATATTGTCGATCAACAGCATGATATATGTGTAAAATGTTATCCGAAAGAGGAATATTTGATTAAATTATGTGAAGTAGTGACTGAGGCAAAAGGGGCAGAAGTTTATTAATAAATCCTACAATCGTTAATTTGTCAAAAGAATGTTTATTGACAGATTCTGATTCGTCTTTCCATGGCATTTGAAATAATCAAGAATGGAAAATCTCATTTTTATGTGAAGGCAACGATCAACGATGCACTTTTGGAGGCATTGTGATCGACCTTGCCTGGCATTGAACCAACGATATTCAGACTTAATGTACAGACACTAGTAAAAGGAAATTTTATTTCAGTCAGTGAGAAGCTAGAGTTGCCTTCCTGCTTCAGCCTGGCGTGCGACGGAGCCAGTGTGGGCAGCCACTGACGGCTCTCGCCGCCATGGTGTTACTTTTACCACAACCTATCCACATTTGTCCCAATGTTTGACCACAGGTCAACCACGGTCCTTCTGTCATGCGAGTCTTGCCCCTCCGATGACACAGACGTTGTGACAGAGCTGTCGAGTGCGTGGACATTGTCTCTAGCCAGTCACAAAGTGTCCTCAGTAACTTCTCATAAGCCATACCCAGGGGGTGACATCATTTCTGGAGGGAGGTTCCTCTTCCACTCAACTGCGTCCTTAATTATGGTTCGCTTGATCTTGGGAGGTAGACTTCTGCTGCGAATCTCAAAGAGGTAAAAACTGTTCTGCTGGGGACGACCCGAAGCCTTGGCAAGATACCACGACCTTCAGCCACCAGAACAGATTGTTGAAATATAATGTAATTGCCTTTAAATTTGACTATATTAGTTAGATTTGTCTTATTACCCGCTTCAGATTCACATTCAAGGAAGTAAATAAATGTAAAGTATTTATTGAATTTATATAAAATGCTTATTAATTGAAACGCTCGTCTATTATTCCCACTATTTGTACATGTTTTTTATGAGTGTCTGGCAGTTACCCCAGACATCACAATAGTTGTAGATGTGGGGAATGTGTTCAAGATGGCTACATACGTGACCGACTCCGAAAGGATTTAGTAAAGGACAATGCGATTGAATATAAAATATTTTCTTGAAAACTAGAGTGTTAAAAAAGTCCGCCAATTATATCGTAAAAGATAACGTAGTATAATAAATACAAACGCGAGATAATCATTGAACTTAGCAGTATGGACGATTTCGATTTTGCGATGCGTCCAGAAACATTTAGAGTTGTTAGGATAACTATTGCTGATTCTAATAAGATGTTTCGTGAGCGTGGCAACTATACAGACTACAACGAAAATCGTTATTGTAGAAGTTCATGTCGTATTAATGAGGCCGCCGAGATTGGTTCTTCATCGGACCATCAGCTGGGGCACCTCCATGTCGGCTAGGACGCCGTCCCTCTGCTGACCAAGTTCGTCGCCCAAGGGACGGACGTCTGGGACTCCACTCGTGACCCAGGGAGGTCACGACAGTGCTCACTTGCAATAACGCAAGGGTGACGACGGCGCCAATACTCAGTGGTAAGCTGCTTGGAACTGAGTTCTAATATACTTCTAGTAAAGCTCCCTTATATTCAGGCCTTAAGCCAAGGTTGCATGACTCCAGTTGTAAAGTGGTACAGTGATCTTAAGCTTTATGTACAATCTATACTTATAAAATGTGGCAGGGAACTTGTTAATATATTCACATCTTTCTACAGCAACGACATAATCTCCAACTATGCTCGCCACTTGAGGTACGCTCCGTTTAAATACACTTACGAACACGTCGTTCACTAACTGCTTCACTTCACACTTCCTATTAGTACTACCACAATAAACTGAAAAATTTTGCACTATCTTGACACCTTCGTGATCGTTAGAAAGCCGTCAAATATGTGTGTCCAGTTGCAGCACCATTCTTCTAGCGTTAGCATCTGTAAACTCCGAAGGACTAAAACTATTCCTCAAAGATTCCAGAGAAATAAAATCTACTCATTTAAACTTATTTCAAAAAACTACGTATTGTTGCCAATCCGCCTTGCATTTGATGTACAAAGACATCTCGAAAAGATCTGTAGTGTCTAGATAATAAGACTCGTCTAATTTCACATTAAATTGCGAACAAAATTTTCGAATGTGTTTTGCACGCACGAATACGGCCAACTTAGTCGCCAATACAGTGAACTTAAACTGTTTTTTCAAAATCAGGAAGCGTGACCAAAACCGTACGTACGTCGAAGTCTGGACAAACGTCTGTAACACTCGCCATTGTTATGTATGCTGTTCGTAGCTGACTTTTATATGAGTACTAGGGTAAAACAAATAATCACGAGGGAAGGGGAAGGGGTGGGTACTTCCTTAAAACTTGACAAACTACCAGCCTTCTTGAATTACATACTTATGAAATGATTGTATGTTTCCTATTAATGTTTTTGTAAATATACATAAAATGTATAAAAGAAACGTGCTATATTGCTTACTTTTAAATTACTGAAATAAAAAAACAATAAATTATCTAAGAATGCATTTACATGTATTATAAATACATCATTAAAAAATATTATCTCTTATAGTAAATTTAGTTCAAATTGCCGATTAAACATCACGATTATTTAGTCCATATTAAATTTAGTAATAAGTGTTCTGATATTACATTTTTCCGTTAAGAATACAAATGACAAAAGTGTTGGTCTGTGGTAGAGATCGTGTTCTTTCAAACATGGCAAACTGCCAGGCAAACATAGGAGCGGCAATATTTCCTGCATAGCAAACGACTGGCGAAGAAAAAGGAGGTTATATTGGGATTTGTAGTGTGTGGAGGGAGATCTGCGACGGCTATATATACGCCAGAGTGCGAGTGTTTAGTCAACCATGACTGATAGAATAAAGAATAGTAGAAGGGTGATGCGCCGCCGACTTATCTTGCAGCAGCCAGCAGCAAAAGTTAGGCGGCCAACTACACCTTACCCTCCACCTCAGCCTCCTTCATCGCCTTACTCTCCACCTCAGCCTCCTTCACCTCAACCACTTCTAGAATAGCCCCAACTTAACCACTTCTAGAATACCTTCCACCTCAACCACTTCTAGAATACCCTCCACCTCAACCACTTCTAGAATACCTTCCACCTCAGCCACTTCTAGAATACCTTCCACCTCAACCACTTCTAGAATACCTTCCACCTCAACCACTTCTAGAATACCTTCAACCTCAACCACTTCTAGAATACCCTCCACCTCAACCACTTCTAGAATACCCTCCACCTCATCCACTTCTAGAATACCCTCCACCTCAACAACTTCTAGAATACCCTCCACCTCCAGAATGTCAACAATGTCAGCGGCACTCTCCAGCTCCAGAACGTCAATGTCGGCGGCACTCTTCAGCTCCAGAACGTCAACAATGTCGGCGGCACTCTCCAGCTCCAGAACGGCAACAATGTCGGCGGCACTCTCCAGCTCCAGAACGGCAACAATGTCGGCGGCACTCTCCAGCTCCAGAACGGCAACAATGTCGGCGGCACTCTCCAGCTCCAGAACGTCAACAATGTCGGCCTTAAGTTAACCCCGAGAACCAACTGGAAAAAGAGAGCGATTTTAAAAGGTGAAAATTGCACCAACATTAGGTTGAAATGCTACGATCCATATTATTCTGCACGAAAAATGTTAAAGGTATTGATGCAATGGTCTTGCAAGTAAATGTCGTTTTAACCTCAAGTGAGGAATCTTTGAAAGGATTGGAGGATTACTCATATGTTATGTTTTAAAAGTTTTTCAGGAGACATCGTTCTTTAACTTAGCTCAAGTTGAAAACTACCATGAGAAGCTTAATGTTTTAGAAAAAGATTCAAGATTAGAGATGAAACGAGAAGTAATTGTTGAAGTAGTGAAGGAGATGCTACCTCCAAAAAAAAATTAAACAGTTAATCATAGTACCATATTCTAAAAAGCGTACACACGATCGTATAACTTAGGATCCACTTTCAGAATTGAACGACTAAATGTACCGTTGTTATACATATTTTGTTTATTGCGATTTAGTGAAACATGTCTAAAACTAAGTCAGATCAGAATAGTTGAACGGCAGCTAAGTCACATCAGAATAGTTGAACGGCAGCTAAGTCAGATCAGAATAGTTGAATGGCACAGATCCCCACGTATGTGAAAGTCTTCTCGAGATGAAACTGTAGTTAAACTACAGTGTGTTTTGTTTTACATCTCGTAAGCATACATGCATCAAACAATTTTTAACACGCATATTGAAGTAAAGTATTTATATCAGAAATTATTAATTTTGAAAAAATTAATTGGCTGCTGACGAGATATAAAAGGCCTGACGACGACTCCGAGAGTCAGTTCATGACTCGCCGAGGACGAAAAGAGGTGGATAGCTGGAATTTGCGAACCGTACTGTCATTGGTAAGACGCCTTCATTATCTTCAACTCTTATACATCAGCATTAAAGATTTATTAGAGAACCACTACATTTTGATATGGCAAACACTCATTTTTGTAGCGAATCAAATGTTCATACATACAAATTATTAGATAAATATCCAGATTCGAACAAATATGGAAGTGGGTATTCCACCCGTTTCTGCTTAAAGGTTGACAAAAGTTATGTTATTGAACCTGGCGAATGGGAAGTGATAAGCACTGGTTATTACTGTGTTCCCTCCCATTGGACGAGTATGTTGACCTTTTAATATGTCCAATCTACCAAGGTTGCAATACACATCTAATTGCACGAGAAAGAATAATACGACCTACAGCATTGGAACGAATTCGAAGTATAGAATGTACAAAAGTAAAACTAACATTCTTGAATGAAAGAAATCATCCAATCTATATATGTGCAGACGATGATATCGCACAATGCTTGTTTGCTGGATGCATCTCGTGCTGTTTTTACAACAATTACCAGTTTACGGAATTATATAACTAACACATGTTGTGCTCCTGCTATGTTATCGAAAGGGTGCAACTGCATTTTCATGGCGGAGGTAAATGATGTTGATCCACCATCTCCTTCGACAGAAGACATCATAATAGATGTTACGCCGTCGGAACATACAGAAGAAGAATCCACATACATTCCTAAACGCAAGAAACAGCAAACCATCCCTAACGCATTAAAAAGAGCTAGATCTTCGGCTCAAACTTCTAATAGTATAAAAGAATACATCATTCCATTCTTCTACATTATTTCCACTATAGGGAGTCTTCAAAATTTCTCTACTTTGCAAACACTTACTTTGCTGGCCGACAATCTTCAGAAAATGGAATTCCAGTCTCGTCCAGAACTGTCGAAAATCCTGGGTGCAATCCAACAAATCCAAAACATAGATTTACCTTCAATGACATGGTCGGAATTTCACGCCGCATTACAAGACCAAAGATCCTTCACGATATCATCCCCTGTTGTACCTCTACAAACGCTCGTCGAATCTGTCGAGAACTGCTGCAACGACAAGAATCAAGACATGACGGATTCAGTCTCATATACCACCACACACATGCCGATGTCTTTGCCGGCTGTATCGACGAGAATGGGTCACACATCCACGTCGTCCACGATTGTACGTTAAACAGCAACAGATGTCAATGTCATCTCCAATGCATCAACACTACGAAGCGACATCCCAGATATATCCGGAATAACTTCGAGATTGACGACATCTACTTCTGGAATTTATTCCAGTATTTCAACAAAAAATCCTACGGGTACATTTACCTACAACTACCCTTTGGATCCGGAAGCAGAATTCTACGCATCCCTTCGGGTATCACCGATGATCAAGGTTGTAACGTCCAACAAGAAGGACCTGTGGAAAACTGTGATGAAGACCTACAACTTTTGTGTCTCTGTAAGTATACAAACATAGGAATTTACTTATAACTGTTTACATATAGATGTTCACATATTGCTTCAGCTTTACACCGAGTAAAAAAAAAAATATGGGTGCCATGCAGTTAATTTGCATAACTATCCACCAAACTGCGGAACGATATGTATGAAAAATGATTTTCAATATCTATTATTTTCACATTACTCGAACAAACACTACGCAAAATGCATTTATGTTGACTGCCTAGTATGTACACAGGATAATCTTCACACAACATACTATCCAAATCCTTTGATATATGGTTGTAAAGAATACAGCAATAGATCCATTTTAATTCATGTGTGAGGATACACCCTCTTGTTACTATTTCAATAGTGAAGAGTATTCAGTTAAGCATTTCAGAGTTTGTGAAGGAAATCATGAGTTTAAATTACCTTATAATTTCACTAGAGAGAAACAGGGCCTTGGCGATATCCTGTAGAGCGTATCCAGAGCAAACTTCCGACACCTGTGTTGACGTAACTTTTAGACGGTCATGTGATGTGTCGGCTCGTGAGGCCTCGGCCGTCACGAGGTGCCGGCAGCTGGAAGGAAGGATTAAGGGGCGGTCGCGACGAGGAGATACAAGCGCCGACGAGCGTGGGCTCGGGGTCTTCAGTCTTTCGTCAGTCAGTCAGGCAGTCATTCGTGAGCAGCTCTGGAGATGGGCGGTTCCTGCGAGGTCGTCTGTGATAGACCATTAGTGGGCGGGTGGTCCCTGATGTGTAGTGATATTTAACCTAGTTTTGAAAACGTTAGTCTACGCCACGTCATCACGGAAATGTAAGTGTTAAATTTTAATTTCTACATTAAGTCTTTAGGTGTCGGATCTACAGTATAACTAGTCACGTAAAATTTTCGGTTTCAATAAGGGTTGTTGCAAGTCGGAAAGAGGGTTCTTGTCTAAAGAACAGATCAGGGAGAAGAAGTGCATGTGCCAGGCATGCCTGATATTTAAGTTATTTTTTCCTTAGCGACGGACATTAATTCCATTATTTTTATGTAATTTTGTGAAGTCTGACCAGTTGATAGATATGGACCATTTAAAATATAAATTCGCTACTTAGTAACCCATTAAATTGTGAAAAATGTTTACGAGAAACGGTTGTACCATCTTGTCTTGAATGTACTGGAATAATATATAATCTGTGTTAAGGAGCTCTCTGAGGCTTCCTTGGTCTTCAGTACAGTGTATATGAAAAAAAGTTATTTATAAAAAACTGTAATATGTTATACATTGCCGTTATTATAAGCTTAATCAATGGAGTGTCAGCGTAAGTTTGTAAATTAATTATTGTCTTAGTCGTAGAGTCGTGAAACGACATATTGATGCATAGTGGAGTTGAGTCAAGTGCATTTCTGAGAGTGGAAACAAATTAACTTTATCTAAATAAATAACAGATTCTCATTTACTGGTATTATGAAAAAAAATTAAAATCTGGTGCGAAGTAAGTTACACTTCGGAAATTGCATGCTGTTCTGCAGATATGTACGTGTACGACGAAGTAATCTGCTATTAGATTGGCAATTGATGATGGCATGGTAAGATTATCCTAGTATGATACACTACTATTGTCTGCATGGTAGAAATTATATGTTTTGTATTGATTTTCTTGAGGAAAGACTAGGTGCTATAAGTCTCCAAACTCAGTGGTGTTAAGTGAGAATAAATAAAGGTATATGTCCACTGCGTGAACTGCCCGGGTTGCTATCGTTCGTGGCCCCACCCCCTCCGAAGTTAAGCCTTGCCGCATGTTCCTATAACTGGGGCAAGGAAGTCACAAACCCATCTGACGACTCGCTCAGAACACCGAGCAAGCCTGGAGAAAGCTCATAATTTTCTTCTGGCAACAGCATACCGTTTCCCTCCCCTTAACTTCTAGGGTTGCGAACGGGCTCTATATACCGTCCTGGTGGAGAAAGAACGCCGCCTCGTGACACATGTTTCTCGTACGTTTGCAGTCTGTACTGTGACTGTCTCTCCTTGCTTAGTTCACTCCAATGACATTGAAGTAGAAAAGTTAAGTACTGACATACTGTCATTGTCTTCGAAAAAGTCTATGGCTATTTCCTTTATGATAAAATCATCACTATAGAGTTTCTTGAAACCTTGTTACAAACATACATATTTTTAAAACAAATCTGGTATGTCGGGCAGTATGCAAACACAGGGAGCACAAGGTGTGATGAACTCGTAAAGGTGAAGAATTGTTGTGTGTTCGTAACCATAATACGTTTCTGTCCACAGCTCTGTATATTTGTAACAGACGGAGAAATTACGATGTTTTATCTTCAATTTCAGTACGACCTACGATTCTGCTTACAGATTGTATAGCTAAATTGTCGACCAATGTAGGAAGATCACTGTCTGGTGTAACGTTTGCTATGGTACACCTAGAGTTATCGCAGTATGTAATTTTCCTGTGGCATACTTCGTAGTCCCATTACCCGCTCATATGATGACGACCATTACAAGTCTCAAACTGTTTATAACAGAAAGCAGTTTGAACGATTACTCTGCAATAACCAGGTGTGAAAACATAAGAAGTTATTTCACGATTAAAATTTTCTTGGAAAATGGAGCTAAATAACTCAGATTCGTCAGTCTTTTGAGTCACACATAAGCAAAATGTTTATACAGTTTGTCTGAAAAAAATTTACGCACAGGATGTGCTCAAATTAACGTTTCGTATTCAACACACTTTTCTATTACACGGCGTGGTGAGAACACCTTTACCTCTGTACGTGCAATGCACGACTCCTCACCAGCTATCCTAAGCGAAATACATCGTCGGAGTCTAAATGCTCCGATTCAAAGTAAACGAGACTTTTTCCTGTTGCTGTCCTAACCATTTTGCCTTCTTCCAACGCCGTCAAGTTGCTCGCTGTGTTTGGCAGCACAGAGAATGGTGTGATGTTTCACACTGGGCACATAGGATGTTCTTACCTCTCAACTATGCTGACGAGGATGTCCGCACTTATCCGGTACCTGCTCAAATGGATATTACCTGTACCGTACCGTAATTAGCGGCAAGCACCTCAACTAATAGTGACGGTAACAAATTACAAAGAACAAGGTAAAGTGGGTTGGGTATCCCTATAGATTTGAAAGGGCAGTAAGGCAAAGTAGTCCTCCCACTTAAGTAAATCAAAATCATAACCTTAAAACCTCCGTACAGTAATACCAGTTAAGGATCAGCAATAGCTGCAAGCAAAATCACATTGATATTCCAATTATGGAAAAGGGTGAACTGTAGATTAACTTCAAGGAAAACATCATAAAGTTCCAGTTTCAATCCCAACAGGGATTTATTCAAAACTCAATTAAGCATAAAAAGCATCAACACAATCTTAAACATTTACAAATTTCAATATATCGCTAACGTAATTCAAAACATTAGAAAAGAAAATACAAAGTAAATAACACTGAACATAACACAACAAACAGCCCTAAACACACACACAAACAGCATAACCTACAGGTCCCATACCTCGATGATATGCACACAATAACTATTACCCTTTGAAAAGTCTTATGAAGTGGGCACATAAAGTGTGTGAAAAATATTCAGTCACATTACTATTTAATTAGAACCAAGTTCAAAGTCTGCAATAATACTTTATCTGCCAAACTCTAATATTCAAAATTGCATACCAATAGTTATAAATAAATATGACAATACAACTTAACTATAAGATTTAATGTCAGCCTTTCTCTATTTTTCTTTCTCTCTCTAATTACTGAAAAATATCCGAAATTACCAAAGTTAAACTGGAAGAAAACGGAACGCGAAAGTTACTATAAATTTACTGAGGAAAAAAAAACAACTGCAAAAACACAAACGGGAGACTAGGACATGGGCCGCCATGCTACAGGACTACAACACAAGATAAATAAAAGAACAAACAAAACAGGCGCCGAAAATTAATAAATTATAAATTCTGCAGCATAACGACCCATTTCACATTTATAAGGACGTAAGACAAGAGGAACACTTACATGACACATACTAACAACCAAGGTTATAAATACCAAAAGCGAGCAGGAATATAACCCAAGACAAAGTCCTTACAACATGGCGTAAGAACAACTACAGTAAAGAAATATTATCACGTCCAAACCAGCAATATCTAAACAAAAGAACAATATAATAACTATACAACTCGATACATACAATATTAATTACATATAAAACTCTTCTCTTAAATGAACAATTTAACAGGAGAAATAAATATTACAATGCTTGGTGACATTTATTTAACAGGAGAAGGAAATATGACAACTATTGGAGATATTTTCTTGATGTTCGGAGATAGTCATTTGTGCACACTAGTGTAGCGCGAGGCTGGCTGTACTGTCTGCAGCTTTGTCTGCTTAGTTCACAATATGTATATAACGAAGAAACGTCATGTTTACATACTGCGCCGTAAAATATTCCAAACTATTACAAGTGGATTACAAGGTACGTAAGAAGCTCTATTGATGTGAAATGTTCAAAACGTAGCTGCGGAGAATATACAGACGTATAAATAAAATCAAGTATTTCTAGTTGCTGAAAATTGACACGTTCAAAATGTCTCGTGCGTCGTCAAACCGACAAGATCGGTTCATACCATTGCATACTTGTATTTGTTTAGATTTAGACAGTGGTTTAAAAACCACTCTCCTGTAACTAGTCTTTACGAACTGGTAGCAATAATCCGGGGTGAATGCGACCACATATCATATCGCACATATCATAAATTATTATTTTTTAGTTAATCAAGACTCGAATCGTAGATAAAAGGCTACGCCATTAAGACCTTAACCGTACTGACAACATGTTTTACCTTATATAGGTTAGCAGGGTAAAATAATACATAGCGTGGGATGGGAAAAGTATATCATCATCTACCAAAAAAGTATACAGTGATGGAGAGGGGAAAAGTATGTAATTTTAATAGTATAAAGGGTGGAGGGGAAAAAGAGAGGGGGAACCCACTTCATGCTGGTGATTGGAGATACAGGCTCCAGTCTCTCTACAACCGCCGAAGGAGAAGGTTGTGTCACTAGAGGTAAGTTTTATATATATCGATGATATAATCTTATGCTATAAATAACCGTGTCATCACAGCTTGTTGGCAGGTGATAACTACATATATTAAAACTACATCATCATATGCTTTAACCAAAATGAAATAAGGTACCCCTTCCACTCTATAAAATCACAGAACACTTCCCCTTCAATCAGTTAGTAGCTGCATAATACTGGGGAGTGTGGAACGGCCAATAAAATAACACAAAAGAGAAGCGAGGAAGAGAGGGGACAGCAAATAAGGTAACATATAGGGAAGTGGGGAGAGGGGACAGCCACAAATATAACACATAGGTGAAGTGGGTAATAGGGTAAGGAAGGAAGAAAAGTTAGTCAAGGTCATTGGAGATGAAGGGAGGTTCTAGGTCACAGGACAAGGTCACATAAAAAGTCCTCGGCAAATGTCACAGTTCAAGGATAAAGGGTAAAGTAAAAGGTCAAGGTAACAATTCCAGGTCAATGGTCATTTTCACAGGTCAAGGTCACACCTCATTTGCATATTCAGA
This sequence comes from Medauroidea extradentata, assembly GCA_003012365.1. Taxonomy (NCBI): domain Eukaryota; kingdom Metazoa; phylum Arthropoda; class Insecta; order Phasmatodea; family Phasmatidae; genus Medauroidea; species Medauroidea extradentata. Next base: position 5,567 of record PNEQ01054200.1, on the reverse strand, counting down.
AGAGTTTCCTTCCTCCTACTTTCCCCATTATCACAGGAACAAGAGGGTGAACAGAGGAGCAGGTATTGAGACTTGTACTGCACTCATGGAATCAGAACACACCAGATATTTGTGTGAGGAACCCCTATTATAAAACACTAAGCTTTAAAAATGGCATTAAGCTCTTCAGTTAAAATGTTTAATGACGGGGGAAGCCGAAATAGATATCTCCCTGAGCCAGCAACAGATGCACACCCAGTTGAGAAATGGGAATTTGAATCATCAGTGTATAAATGATAAAATCATAAAAAAAGTCCGTCACAAGATCTCTAAACAATCTCTGATGAAACATAAGGAGTTGCTGGTTCCGTGAAATCAGCCAGATCAAGCTTCGCAAGCACCTGGTGTGTCGCCCATTGTATTTCAGGATGTGAGACATGCATCACGTTTATATTAGTTATTTATTTATTCTGTTAACATAAGTATGGTATATTTATTCTGTAACTAGTATAAGCAAATTTTTTCATGTTGCAATTAGTTATACAAAAACATAATTCCAAATTTTCATGTTTTATGTATAAAATTTATTTTTATATTACAATTAAAAATATAGAATTTGTACTACTATACTACTGTTTTACTTACGTTATCAAGGAATGTTAAGAAAATGTTTTGGTTTGGCTAGTTCCTCTGTGAACACATTTGTAAATATTATTGCAAATTAACTATGTAGTTTATAAACAACGTAACACACTTTTTATTCTTTTTTACAAAAAAGAATTCCCCACTCAACTAGTGCTTGAAATCAACATATTACCACAATTTTTTAGTACTCAGCAAAGTTTGAAATACCGTACACAAGGCAGTACAACTAAACAAATCTGAAACTAACATTTTATTTGCTACAACAATTCTAACCTCTGCAAGTTTTGGAAACAAAATAATTATACCAATTAAATTTAGAATTATGAATTGCAAATTTAACAATATAGGCACAAGTATATCTGCCTTGATTTAGAGAGACTGAAATTGATAGTCATGATATTTGGAATGTCGACATTTAGAGTCAATATTATTGCTCGAATTAGTATCTAGTTTATGTATACTACACATATATTTCATGTCGAGAGTGTGATGGTAGCTGGTGGTAGTTAGTACGATAAAGTAAAACCTGTGTAGTGCCAAGAACACAGTTCGGACATTGCATCAGAAAGCAGTTCGCCTCGCATACAAGTTATCAAGGCTAACCGGTAGTTACACATCCGGTACAAGTTTATTATAGAGATGTTTGTCAGACTCTTGCAGCGTGACTAGCCCTCACATGACCAGAACTTCCATGTGGTCATATCCTGTTTGTTCAACATGCACTGTCTCGTGACCAAGCCGGTGAAAACCAGTTATATCAGTCCAGTACAAAGAATACTGTATCGTGCGGCCAAGTTTAGACGACGGGAGAAAAGAGGTATGTCCGCTTGGTAACTATTGCCACGCCCTGAGAGTGGAGGAAGAGATCCAGTTATTCCAAGCAGCACACCCAACTCAGTATATATGGGGCAGCCATCTTGAGGACGCCATCATTCTGCAGGGAGACCCAAGAGACTTCATACGTCGTGCTGCCTGAGAAGGAACTCCTGTGTGCCTGCTGTCCGACTCGCTACTCTACATGATTAGATATTAATCTGTTCATATTGAGTTTATTAGTAGTGTTAGGCAAGTCAGCTTCTCTCAGTGAACAAAAGTAAAGTCACACTTACCGCTTGTAATTGCTTTTGCTTAAAATGAATTAAACTTGCATATTCAAAACTTTATTCTTTTATTCAAATAATAGATAAATTCATAGTAAATTTATGTAGACTGTAGGCCAGGTGCTACATATGGTGTCAGCGTTTTGGATCCACGCCAGAGTGCTGCGAACGTAACCCACTCCGAAGGGTTTGTAGGGTATTTACGGATTTTTACGAATTTTCCCGATTTTAGAAATTTTAGGGACTTATAAATATTTCCCCGTGTGTTATCATGAATTCCGCAGAGAGTTTGAGAGATATCGTGAGATTTTAGTACCACGAGTTGAATTGATTTGATAGCATAAATTGTAACGAAAGCACGTAATAAAGTTGTAATAGATCTTGCCAATGTTGCAGAGTGGCAACATTTACAGTGTCCCGAGGCGTTCCGCATAGTGAGTATAACGGTTGATAAGACAAATCAAATATTACTCGAACGTGGAGATTTACAGTACTACTACTGTATTGTAAAAGAGCTTATAGTTTTGACATAGCTTACGTATATGGTCCTGCAGCTGAAAGAAAAACTGATTCAGTAGATTGTGATGTTAGTTTAGAGGACATAAATCCATTTACCTGGGTTAGGGTAGAATATCAGAGAACTTATTTAGATTCAGCACCACTCTTGTGCTGTACATTACAGATAGATTAGCACGCCATGCTAAAAAGAATATTCGGTGGAGGAAGTAGACGACAACAAGGCAAAGTGACCGAGTTTACAGTAATTTCAATATTTGTTTCTGCTGCAACTTGTGCAGACGCATTTAGAAGGTTAGATGACTACTCACATAATTTAATTCATAAATTATTCTGTAAACACACTAAATTTAATTTGAAAACAGTTGAACCATTTCGCGAGAAATTAAAAGCGCTTAAGACAGGTTCAGGTTTAGAGATTGCATTTAAAGGTAGACCTAAGAGACCATTCCGACACCTGCTTATAAGTTGTACGAATATTTGTCCTCGACAGGACGCGTTGTTTTGGAAGTAGAAGTAAGAATAGTACAACGTTTTATTCCCAGAGATCGTGTTTACCAAGAATTTGAAATTGAAAGGCTTGATACTGATTTTCAAATAAGTGGTCCGATAGAACGAGCCGCTGCAAGTAGCCAAAACATAGACGGTAGCATAACATTTCAACCATCTAGGTCGTTAACAATAAATATTCCAAGTAAGAAAACGGTAGAAAGAACAACAAACCCAGTTAAACCAGTACTAGTTGAAAACAAACCTGAGAACAAAACTCAGTACGATATTCCAAAGAAATGTACGCAAGATAGGAAAACGTGGATTCCTTTGTCGCAGTTAGACGATAAAGGTAATGATAATAATTATAAACAAAGATAAAAATTTAGCTCGCTATGGATGCTAAAGGCCATGGAAGTGTACAAGGCACACAGAGTAATATTTGTACGAAAGACTTGTCAATAGTCTCACTAGTTGAAAAATGGTCGGGTGAGAAAAGTTCCTCGCCTATACATGAGTTTTTAGAAAGTGTCAAAGGTTCTGCCAGCTTGGGTAACCGATCAGACAGTGATAAAGTAAGGTTAGCTAAAATGAAGCTAAAAGGTATAGCAGCACGTTTTGTAGCCACTTGTCCCAGATTTAAAGGTGATAAGGTACCTGGACCAAATAAGGCCGTGTATACCAATAAGGCCATATGGTTGTTGTAAAAAAACTGGCAGTGATGAGTGGGTAGTAGTGGCGTGCCCTTGTACGCAACTGCCATCTAGCAGGAAAACAAGAAAACAGAGGGCGCTATTTCGTTTAGTAGTCACGATGTGCGCGTCAGTCTCCTTCTTGGTACGACGCGAAGTGGCTGATGTAATATTTTGGTGAGTAAATATTGCGTCAATCTATGTAAATAGTACAGAAAACTAATAAGTTGTACATATATTCTTACAGCTCTGTTTGTCTACTTTCGAATGCAATATTAATACGAAAAGTTTTTGTAGTCATTAGGATATAGAAGCAAAAAAAGGCACCATATTGCAAGTGTTCCTATTAAGGCCAAGGTGAAAATGGAAGCATGCAGACCAACAAGGCCACTTGGCCTTATTGGTCTACACCCTCTAAAAACCGTATTTATGGTGGAGCATGTACATCAAAAAGCAATGTCGGTAGATCTTAATGATATGGCACCAAGGTCACGCAATTTGCCAAAACGAACATCACACCACCAGGTTCCCAAGAAACGAGTTTCGCATGACGATTGTGGTACTCCTGGCACAAGTGGCATCAACACAAGGAAAGACAGTTGGTATTGTCCCGTCTGTGAAATTGATGAAGTAGCCGACATGATCTTGTATAAAACATGCTTGGTGTATTTTCATGAGAAATGTGTTGGCATTACAAAGCGAGGCAAGATAGGTAATTGGGAATGCTCTGAGTGCTATGAATCTGATTAAGTGTGCTAACTTATAATTTATGTTTTATCTTTTACAATGCTTCACTTATGTTTCTGAACATTTAATAACGAGTATGCATTTGTACGTACGTAAGAATTTACCTCTGGTCCAGGTATTTATTCAAGGACAAATGGCTCTTTTGTAAGTGTTTTTGTTTCTGATAAAGATTAACTAATGAGTGCATTACTCTTTATGTTCGGTCCAAAATGTACGAAACAAAACAAGTTTGTGTGTTTTTCAGGATAGTGTTGACAAATACACTGTAATCTACACACATTTGTAGTGGCCGGGCCTTATTTGGAACATGAGTTCCTAATAAGGCCAATATGTTACCTTTTCTAATATATAATTTAAGTACACTTAAATGTAGAAATATATTATTTATAGTTATGTATTCATGTTTACAAGACAACAGAATATACTTGTGATTTTTTCCACATGTTCACTAGCCAATTTAAGGAAATGGCAGGAAGTCAAACGATAGCATGGCATTATCTGGTCCAGGTACCTTATAACATTTAAAATTCTGAAAGAGGAATTAACTGAGTGGTTCCAGGGACGCCAGCCATTGCAGTTTTATTATTATATTTGGTTATTGTGTTGCATTGCGTATCCAGTAATATTATATTTACAGCAAACACAGTACAAAACTTATCAAATACACAAAATTTTCCGTCGTACATTGCAAATAAAATAACTCAGGAACACATTAAACCAGTACGTATTTGATTATTTTACAAAATAATGGCATTTCTGTCAAGAAACCGAAACATTTGTTCTGAAATTTGACCAAATTAGGAATTTTACATTTTTGACACTTTGGACAAGTTACACACGACGTTTTTCGTAAAAATAATAACAATTAATCTGCCAAACAGCATACTACACCGCGTTCAAGCAAGGTACGGCAGCCAACAACCATAAGTTAACGTATTCACACACGTCTGTAAAACACATTTGGAATAGCTCTCAATCTTTCAGAAAGTATGTCGTGCTCACAGTTTTTTAGTACAATTACAAAATATTCTGAAACATTAAAGGGAATCCTGAATCTATTGTAATATTAACTTTTTTCATTACAAGCAACCAAACGTCCTATTTCGCTCGTAATGTGAGGTAAGTACTGATCAAAGGCACTTGCAAAAATATCATTCATGCATTTCGTCACTTCACTTTTCCTATCAAGACTGTTGCAGTAGACTGAAAAATTTTTTACTGCCTTTACAGCTTCGTGTTTGTTTGCGCGTAGCAATAGATGCATTTCTAGCTGTAGTATCATTCTCCTAACATTAGCGTCCATCGTTTCGAATTTACCAAATATACTTCGTAAAGAATGAAGGGAAAAAAATACAGTATCATTTTCAAACGTATTTCTAAATTGCTTATACTTTATAAA